>CAUHTR010002461.1:0-59135 GCA_959609185.1 Schmidtea polychroa
TTTTTCCACTTCTTCAGCCACTCGATTCTTCTTTCTTTCGTTCCTACTTGTGAATGTAGTTCGACTCAACGAGATGATAGAAATCTGGCGATTTTATATGGGCCATCTTATTGCATAACATCCTTGTGCCTGTTCTGCGGCTCTTTACGTACAAGTACCTCCTCCCCAACCTCGAAAACACGAGTGCCCCTCTTTGTCTTATCCATAGCTCTCATAGTGTCTGCGGCTTTACTCGAGTTAAATCTCGCGTCTTCGATTCTTTCGCTTCTTGATATCTCGGCTTGTTTCAGGTTAGAGTGTAGGTTAACACTCCGTCCATAAATTATCTCAAATGTGGATAAACCTGTAGCACTTTGTCGACTGCTATTTATATTGAACTCTATTCTGGGTAGAAGTTCGTGTCAGTTTCTCTCTTCACATCCGCCTGCCAATGTGTCTGTAATAAGATCTCTTATCGTTCGTATGGCTCTTTCGTCTAAACCATTTGATTGGTGCTGATAAGGTGAGCTGAATTCCTGCTTGATTCCAAGTTTCTGTAGCTTCTGTCTTAAGAAATTCCCTTCGAAATTTCGGCCTCTATCTGTTAAAATACTCTTCGGTTTTCCAAATCGATAGATCCAACTATTAAGTATTGTTTTGAAAATGGTCCCTTCGTCTTGCTTTGTGATTGCAGTTAAAGAAATCAGTTTGCTAAAACGTCCACCATTACTACCATATATTTTTTTTGGCGATTATTTCCATGTAAGCCACATCTATAACAATCTGTTCTAGGAATTCAGAGCTATATCTAGGAATAAATGTTTCCTGGGTTCTTGTCTGATCGATCTTTCTCTTAGCGCAGATCTCGCAACATTGTAAACAGAGTTGGATGGTTTCTTGCATTTTCGGCCAATAAAATATCTTTTCCATATAATGAAATAATTTCTTAACTCCAATGTGACATAGTTCTTCATGAAGGGTTGTTGTTTATCTTGATAGTCCATCTGCATTCGAGTGTTCTTTGCATTTCCGATATTTTAGTTCAAAATCATATTCCGACAGGTTAGCTAACCATGTTTGGAACTGCGGACTGATTGGCATTTTTGAGGTGTTCATGAAAACCAATGCTTTGTGGTCGGTGCGAATTATAAATTTTTTCCCGTACAGATATTCTCTAAAATGCATGACCTATTCATGAACGGCGAGCAGTTCTTTCCTGGTTACACAGTATCCCTTTTCATGTGATGACATATGTCTCGAGCCATAAGCTATGACAGATTCTTCTCCATCTTTTGTAATTTGACTCAAAACTGCACCAGTGGCTCCGAAACTAGCGTCTGTGTCTAAGATAAAAGTCCAATTTTCTCTTGGAAAATCAAGGATAGGTGCTTCGCACAACCGTCTCTTCAGAGTTTGGAAGCTCTCATTGCATTCTTTAGTCCAATTTATATCTTTATCGCATCCAGATGTTGCAGCGTATAATGGTTCGGCGATTTTAGCATAGTCTTTGACGAATCTTCTATAGTAGTTCGTTAATCCGAGAAACGATCTCAATTGTTTTGAACATTTTGGTACTTCTGCTTTCTCGATCTCTTCCACTTTCTTCCTGTTTGTCTGGATACCCTTCTCGTTAACTGTGTGACCAAGGAAACACAATTCTGTTTTATTGAATTTGCATTTTTCTGAATTTATCTTCAGTCCTGCCACTTGAATTCTTCTGAATATTTCCCTTAATAGCTCATCGTGGTCTTTTTGACTTTTACCATATACCAAGATATCATCTAGATAAACTACTACTCCATTGAATAGCATTCCTTCTAGCACTGTATGCATCAGTCTCTGGAATGTCGCAGGAGCTGTTGCTAAGCCAAACGGTAGTCTATTGAAGCAAAATTGTCCTTCTCTTGTACTGAATGCAGTCATTTCTTGAATTTCTGGAGCCAACTCCATTTGATAATACGCCTGACCTAAATCGATTGACGAAAATATGTTTGCATTCGCGAGACAGTCTAGTAAGAATTTGGTGTTAGGCATAGGAAATGACTCTTTTTCTGTTATGGAATTCAATCCACCATAATCTACACACATCCTGATAGATCCATCTTTCTTCCCTACTATCACTAACGGGGTATTCCAATAACTCTTGCAACACCAAATAACATTTGCTTTAATTAACTCGTTTATCAGTTCTTCTATCCTTTTCTCCGTGTACATTGGTTGACGTCGAGGATGTTGCATCATTGGGCCTCCTGTTATCCGCATCTCATGTCGAACTAAGTTTGTAAATCCCAGATCGAATTTCGATGCCATAAAAATTCCGCCGTATTCTCTGATCATTCCTTCAATATCTTTAATATTCTCACCTGCCATCGCCACTAGTGCTTTATTTATTTTTCTTCATCAGTGTAAATTTTGTTTATCAATGACGTTTCTATATTATTGATTTTCACTAACTTTACTCCAAACTTTTTCATTGCATCAATGCCCCCTATGAATTCTAGTTTGATCTCTTTTACCACTACTACTGTGATTATTTTGGTCTTCTGATTCCATGTGGCCGGTATAATCATGTATCCCATTGCTTCTTCACCTCCAGTTGAAAAAACTCCGCACAATAATATCATACTACGTTTAAGTTCTGGTTTGCCTATATTCTCCCACAAATTCTTGCTCATAACTGTTACTGATGCTCCAGAGTCCCATAACATCTCTGTTTCGACATTATTCAACATTATTTTACTCCAATTTCTTCCATCTTTCGTCTGGTACATCTCTTCTTCTGCCTCGTTTCTTCGTCGTTCATTTCTTATTTCACAATTTATTGTCTTGACTCCACCAACGAAATGAAACTCATCGAGTCGTTGATGTTTTTTCCGTTTTCTCACAATATAGAATATTTCTCAGGGACATTGTATCTATCTTCCATGTCGCTGTGAGCAGTTCTGAATTCCTGGTTGTTCTCCGTGTAATCTTTTCTTTCAGATTTTGAATCTTCTATGCACGCTATTCTTTGATATCGGTGTGGAACCTCTTTCCGTAACGAAAAAAAATATCTCGGAATTCGTGTCCTTTCTTGCCACATATCAGGCATTTATTTTCCAGTGGACACTCATACCTTCTATGTCTTCTTTCGCCACAGCAAAAACAATCACCTACTAGTAATTTTGGGACCGATGCTTGTAGGTATTCCTCTACTGTCGTTATACAGCCTCCTTGATATATTCTTCATGGATATTGTTGGCAGCTTCCTTTCTGAGCTATTCAGGATTCTCGTATTTCTCAGAGTTGTTCTCTTGGAGATTGTGAGTCGACGACCATGGTTATTTCCTTTGTATTTTATTGGTCCGCGATTGGATATTCGTCTCTTCTTGACCTGTGGTGACTAAATGACTCTTCTGATAGTCTTCTTTGTGGTTATGTAGGCATAGGATCTTGGGTATTCTTTTGAATTCTCATCTACCCTCCCTCAGTCACGCTAGCGTATGTTCTTTGACCGATTGCTTTAATAAATTCCGTTTTATTGTTTCCATTTTTGTTACTTTCAAATATTTTCGCTTTCTTCAATTTTTGTTTCAAGTTTATTTGCGATGAGGTCTAGAACAATATCTTCTTTTGATTGTCCTGAATTTACAACTTCAGCTAAAGCTTTCTTTAGCCGTATTTCATCATCTTCTTGTTCCATTACTGCCAATTCTCTGATTTTGTCAGTTATTGATTTTGTAATTGTGAACGTATTTAAGAACCACGCTTTCGCTTTCACATCTGTTGTTTCTGTTTCTCTGACGTTTCCCCACAATGTCTTTGCTTCTGCCACTAATAACACATCGAAAGTGCTTGTCAATCACTGTCCATTTGTCAGCAACCATTTTTCTATATCCCTGATCCATTCTGTGGGTTTTTTTAAACCTCGTCCATCATATCGTCTGATGTTCAGTGTGAGCATATCTTGGCATGATTTCGGTAGGCATTCCATTAGCGATTTTGTCGATTTCGAAATGGCGTTGATATTTTGATTTTCGGCGTGGTCGCCAGTTAAATCCGTCTTTAGATCCATCTTTAAATTTCGCAGAAAAATCTTGAAACCAACAATATATATTTATTCAAAGAATTTATAAATAACAAGTTTTAATTTTTTACAAAAACTGCCAACTCCAAATTATTTAAACAAAAAGATATCTAACTACTATTATTGGAGACGATATTTAAATAACTATAATGCAGCAGAGTGACCTTTTAAAATGTTTCAGGAAACCTGTGAGTTTTGCGTAAATTATTAGTATACGTGCATTTACATAAAACTTACAAAAATGATAACGAAGCAATAATTTAAATGGTCCACGGACTGTTCATTCAAAATACTAATTTTATATTAGAAAAAATAAATAAAAAAATAAAATAAATTAATTTACAAATTTAAGCGAAATAATACTTAGAATGGTATAATAATTATACTGTACTAACTTGTATTTAATTAAAACTAAATAATTTAAGTATTAAACATATTAAAATCAAAGGAACTAAAAATACAATAATAACAATCAACAATAATTTTGTTTGTAATTAGCAGTAACCTTGCGTAGAACACTCTGGCTGAGATGGAAGTAACATCCGGTTAGCGATGCTCCTGGATATTCATGAGTGAATGCTCCAATTGCCTCTGACTCGAAATCGGTTAGGATCGTTTGGTGATGCATTTGGAATAAGATTATTCAATTCTGCTATTAGACGATCGTAGGTTGCTCGAGTCTTATTAGGTAACAGGCAATATACTGCTGCTGGATTGACTCCGTTGATGAACTGGAAGTGGATGCTGTACATCTGGAAATAGATGGATGGCACTACCTTGAAAGTGCCATCGGCCAACCAGACATCGGATCTGGATAGACCATCCAGAAGTGTTAAATTGCCCAAGATGAGAAGTCGATCATCTCCCGGTTCAGACTCGAATAGTAATAAATTGGTTAATTTGGATGGAAAATCAAAGCTGAGATCAGTTGGTGGCGGTTACAAGGTCTGCTGGTTATTTTCGGTGAAATATAAGTGAAATTGTTATATTAAAGTGTCCTAAATAAAAGTGTAATTGTGGTACTTTCGAATAAATATTATTTTGTTGGGTTGTTCGATTTGCTTCTTTAAAGGCCACCAAGGAGTTAGATACTGATACTGACTTACATAATTAGCAAACAATATTAATGAAATTATTTTAGAAATCAAAATCATGAGTTTGACAGTAAAGCTGGCTAATCCATTCATGGGCCCAGAAAATAAAATTTTATTAATTTGTTCAGACATTTGACAAAGTTGGATCGTAAAACCTAAGTGATTGATGAGTTATAAATAATAAACAAATGACAAAATTTATAATGACAGGCAAACACAGAGAAGACTTAAAAAAAAAGATTTATTGTTATTAAATAAAAGAAAGAAGCAACAAAGAATGCTGACATTTGGGAAATCTAAAAAATGTTTACCTTTATAATGTAAATCTTTAAAATAACAAAAAGCGCATTACCAGATGACATATTAAATTTTACTATTATACACTAAAGTTAATTAAAATAAAAGTAAATCTCAAACAAAATATTGGATTTACAATGTAAACAGTTAATAAGTAATATAAAAATATATTTGAAGGCGTAAAAACACTGACAGAAATATTTATAGAAAAAATAAATTTCCTTTTATTTTTATTTTTACATCTCTAAATCCAAATTTGAAAGTTTCATCATAAAAATAATACACGTGTAATAAATGTTTCAATTATTACAACTTTGTCATGAAAATTAGGAAACAGATGCTATTAGCTTAGATTGATAAACCAATTAGATTACTGATAAAATATTTCATTCATTCATGATGCAATGACCAATCAAATATCAGTTTGTATGCATTGTTTAGCTGTATAAATACGAGTAAATTTCAATGATATTCATCTAATTCAAACATGTGTAACGAACATTGTGAAGTTGTTGCTGAAGTCAAACAAGTTGCTGAAGTTGAAGAAACTGAAGCTGTTGAAGAAGTCGAACAATCAGAAACAGTTGCTGAAGAAAAAGTTGAAGAATCATCAGAATAAAATTTTATTTTTTAATAAATTTTGATGCATTTCTATATTGAAAAAGTTCTGAATAATTCTTTTTTTAAATTACTATTTATTAATAAATTGGTATTAACGTAGTATTTATTATTTTAGTTTACAGATTATTTTTGTGCTACTAATCTTCCCTAAGTTTTCATATTATGAACATAGGTATGTTAAATAAAAACTTTCTGTACTCATCACAGTTTTTTAACTATAAATAGTTTATTATTTCATTTTACACGATTTTCGGATGACTTGAAACATCCTCAATTTGGAAATATGAAATATCTTATTAACAGATTTCTGATCAAGATATACCTTGTAAATAAATAGTTCGGTGAAAATTGAGTATTATTCCATCTTAAATTTATGAAGGACGAGAAATATTTATTATTTTCTATTAAGTGCGGGTTTATTAAACTAATATTTTCTTAAAAGAGCAATGTAAAATATGATTTTACACTCAATACCTCTCATGCAGTGGCATAAATAGCGTACGGCCAGTGGCAGATCTTACTTAAAAATTTTGTAAAAGTATTTAAAAAATTCAAAAGAAAATTTTATTTATATAAAAACTGAATTCTTCTTTTTTTCTACAAAATTCTTTAATTACTAAATCATAAAATTGTCTTTAGTCGTCAAAAGTTTGTTTTAAAAGATATTAAAAATTTTAAATATAGAATTTCTCAAAATTGAAGTGTCAGCAATGCTTGCAATGCTTCTATGGACTAGCCACCACTGGTCCTGGCTCATCCTTTCCAATGTGTAAAAACTTGTATTATAGTAACCGGGTATCTTAATATATTTCTTCTTGTTTTCTACAAAATTCTTTAATTAACCAGTATGTTTTGCTATGGAGCACGATTACACCACTGTTCTTATGTTATATCGTTTAGAGTTCGGTAACAATGATAATAATAACATCTGGGTAAGTCTCATCATTCACTATATAATCCTACCAACGCATCTTCAAAATTTGGGGAAATCCTAATTATTGTTAAAAACTTGTTTTCGAGTAAAACCGGTTCATATATAATATACTAACATGAAAATAAATATTCAGAAAGGAAATAGTTTTATCTTTAGTGCTTTCCAATAATAAGTGATTAAAAATTCAAAAATCCAATCAAAGATATTGTGACATCTTAAGCTTCCATATAAAGCTTCCATTTCGTCTAAATTGAATGTAAAAATTATAACAGCAAAGGATAATAGAAAATAAATTTAGTTTCACTAACATTTACTGATAAATAATGAGTAATAGATCAAATTATATTTTTGCACACAAAAATTGATCTTAATCATTATGCAAACATTCATGAAAATTCATCTCGATAAATGACTCATCCGATCAAATAATGAATTATTTCAAAAACCAATCAGATTACATCTGCATGATCCAATCACAGTACGAAAAATGGCGTAAAGGTTCTGTAATGATAGTTTTCATTGAATTTTTATAGCATAATTACAATCTTTTTCTAATCAAATTGTTATGAGATATCGTATTTTGTTTAAAGTTTACATTGAGATATATGACCCCTTTACTCTTAACCCATTTACGCTTTTGTTGCAATACTGGAATATACGCATCTTAGAAGAGAAGGAATATATTTCAGAAATTTGTGACATCTCAGTAACTTTCAAGGTCAAAACGATTTTTATTTCTAGTAAAAATATCATTAATAATATCATCATTAATATTTATTAATATCATCATGAAAGTGTTGAGTTTGTTAGAGCTTCGGTAAGGTGGGACAATAAATGTCCACTATTTGATAATTAAGACCCATATATTATTTGAGTAATTTAAGATTATATAATAAAATTTATTTAAATTGTAAAAATGAATACATAAATTGTATTATATTAGATCTAATTTATAGTAGACTTTATTGGTAGCCTAAAATGCTTCCCAGCTTTTTGTTTCACGAAATATATTAAGATACCCGGTTACTATAATACATGTTTTTACACATTGGAAAGGATGAGCCAGGACCAGTGGTGGCAAGTCCATAGAAGCAATGCAAGCATTGCTGGCACTTCAATTTTGAGAAATTCTATATTTAACATTTTTAATATCTTTTAAAACGAACTTTTGACTACTAAAGACAATTTTATGATTTAGTAATTAAAGAATTTTGTAGAAAACAAGAAGAATTCAGTTTTTATATAAATAAAATTTTCTTTTGAATTTTTTAAATACTTTTACAAAATTTTTAAGTAAGATCTGCCACTGGCCGTACGCTATTTATGCCACTGCATGAGAGGTATTGAGTGTAAAATCATATTTTACATTGCTCTTTTAAGAAAATATTAGTTTAATAAACCCGCACTTAATAGAAAATAATAAATATTTCTCGTCCTTCATAAATTTAAGATCGAATAATACTCAATTTTCACCGAACTATTTATTTACAAGGTATATCTTGATCAGAAATCTGTTAAAAAGATATTTCATATTTCCAAATTGAGGATGTTTCAAGTCATCCGAAAATCGTGTAAAATGAAATAATAAACTATTTATAGTTAAAAAACTGTGATGAGTACAGAAAGTTTTTATTTAACCTATGTTCATAATATGAAAACTTAGGGAAGATTAGTAGCACAAAAAAAATCTGTAAACTAAAATAATAAATACTACGTTAATACCAATTTATTAACAAATAGTATTTTAAAAAGAAATTATTCAGAACTCTTTCAATATAGAAATGCATCAAAATTTATTAAAAAATAAAATTTTATTCTGATGATTCTTCAACTTTTTCTTCAGCAACTGTTTCTGATTGTTCAACTTGTTCAACAGCTTCAGTTTCTTCAACTTCAGCGACTTGTTCGACTTCAGCAACAACTTCACAATGTTCGTTACACATGTTTGAATTAGATGAATATCATTGAAATTTACTCGTATTTATACAGCTAAACAATGCATACAAACTGATATTTGATTGGTCATTGCATCATGAATGAATGAAATATTTTATCAGTAATCTAATTGGTTTATCAATCTAAGCTAATAGCATCTGTTTCCTAATTTTCATGACAAAGTTGTAATAATTGAAACATTTATTACACGTGTATTATTTTTATGATGAAACTTTCAAATTTGGATTTAGAGATGTAAAAATAAAAATAAAAGGAAATTTATTTTTTCTATAAATATTTCTGTCAGTGTTTTTACGCCTTCAAATATATTTTTATATTACTTATTAACTGTTTACATTGTAAATCCAATATTTTGTTTGAGATTTACTTTTATTTTAATTAACTTCAGTGTATAATAGTAAAATTTAATATGTCATCTGGTAATGCGCTTTTTGTTATTTTAAAGATTTACATTATAAAGGTAAACATTTTTAGATTTCCCAAATGTCAGCATTCTTTGTTGGTTCTTTCTTTTATTTAATAACAATAAATCTTTACATAGAGAGATTTTAAGTCTTCTCTGTGTTTGCCTGTCATTATAAATTTTGTCATTTGTTTATTATTTATAACTCATCAATCACTTAGGTTTTACGATCCAACTTTGTCAAATGTCTGAACAAATTAATAAAATTTTATTTTCTGGGCCCATCAGGCCCGGTTTTAGGCATAGGCGTCGTCGGCAGCAGCCTAGGGCGCCGATTTACAAGCGGGCGCCAAATAGTTCTGCTTTTTTTATCAAGTAAATTAAATATTTTATAAACTTTCTATCTTTATATTGATATATACATATGTATGAATTTGTATATATATATATATATATATATATATGTATGTACGTAAAACATGTAATTCCATCGTTGTTTTAGTCCGATACCGATTACTTATTTCTTTTAAAATTTAAAAAAATACAACGGAAAATCGATTTAAAAAAATATTTTGCAAGTTCAAAAAAGTTAACTGAAAAGCGGTTTTAAAAAAAAATTTAGCATATAGCATGCTCTGAAATTTTTTTAAATTACGCAATATTTATAGCTAGACATATTCCAAAAAACTTATTGCCGGAAGATGTACTTAATTATATTTGTAAAAATAATATAGTGGACAGCGTTCCAAATATATTTGTTGCTTTGCGAATTTTATTAACCCTACCAGTTTCTGTGGCAAGCGGTGAACGAAGCTTTTCGAAGCTTAAACAGATCAAAACATATATAAGATCTACAATGTCACAAGAACGGCTTGTGGGATTAGCAATATTGTCGATTGAACACGAAATGGCGCGTGATATAGATACGAAGTTGCTGCTTGAAGATTTCGCTAAACTAAAAGCACAAAAAATTAAATTTTAAATGGTTTTTGTTTTTATATATATTTTTGTGTAATAAATAAATGAAGTATAGTTATTTTATTTTCATTTACTTCTTTAATTATTGGGTTTGTTTCTAAACTAGAGGCGCCATTTTTTTAGTTTGCCTAGGGCGCCAAATACTCTAGCGTCGGGCCTGGGGCCCATGAATGAATTAGCCAGCTTTACTGTCAAACTCATGATTTTGATTTCTAAAATAATTTCATTAATATTGTTTGCTAATTATGTAAGTCAGTATCAGTATCTAACTCCTTGGTGGCCTTTAAAGAAGCAAATCGAACAACCCAACAAAATAATATTTATTCGAAAGTACCACAATTACACTTTTATTTAGGACACTTTAATATAAAAATTTCACTTTCCAAAACATTTCGTAGCTCTTTTTATTTAGCACACTTTTTAATTTCACTTTCAGTCTGGTGTAAGATATATCTTCCAACTGGATATATTTCTGGTACACTAAGAATCAAATTGATTTGGTTAGCACAAAGTTTAAATATCGCCTTCTATTCTCTTTCAATTTAATGAGTTTCTATTTACGATCAATTGGCAATTCTGTTGATTTGACTGTTCTTTTTCTATACCCATTCCAAAATCACATTATTTTCCCATCAATTTAATTGTGTTATTTTTGGGCATCTTTTCTCCAGGCTTCTTGCCGACCTAATTGGTTTTGAATTTTTTACCTTCAGGCCTCCAGTCAATTAATTTATTTTTATGACAATTTGCGCGAATTTAATTTCCTGTTGACTCGCTTTTCTATTAGGTTTTCCTCGGACTGTTTTTCCTCTGAAAATTTTCAATTTTAATTTTTTGATTATTAAATTATTTTTTGTACTTTTAATTATTATTGTGAATTTGATGTTTTTATTTATTTTCACTTTGTTTTTGTGTCTATTTCATCGAACCCCAACAATATATTTACTAATTAGTTTGGAATTTTGCAATAACATTTTTGGCCCCCGTATGGATTGAGTCTTACCGAATTCGTACTTTATTTTCTAATTACTGCCAGGAAACCCACCGACAGCAATTTCTGACCCCTAGGCAGGGCATTTCATGGGCCCTAATGAATTGTTAACGTTCAACGAATAAAATAGCAGATGAAGTTTTATTTGACCTAGTGGCCTGTGGCCCGTGGGTGTGTTGTTTAGTACACAAATGATACGCATAGTTCATGTTTCAGTAATCTTGGTTATATTTTTTTAATTCCTTCAATAAATTTTTTTTATATTTATTTTTTCAGCAATTAATTTTGAAATTACACTTATGTTTACACCTGCGTCAAACAGCGAATAAAAATCTAAATTATTTAATTTAATATTATTACTAGGTCTACCATAAAAATTACAATACTCTATTTCACATACATGTTTTATAACATTTACAATTATCTTTAAATGTATCTTAGGCCAATCATTCTTATCGTTATGACTTTAAAATATTGATTCAAATTTATTCTTGTTATTAAAATTACAATATAAAAATAATATATTATCAAATTGTTGATTTGGGGCAATTTTAATATTTGTAGTAATGTTACCAAGCAAACAATCAGTCAAAAATTCAATATTGAAGGTCCTCAAAATTTTATCATTGTTTACATGTGATTTATCGTTCCTAACGTATCCAATCTGCTTGGAGCTTTGTCATTTCCAGAAATTTCAGATTGTTTAGCTCATCGCGTATAATGCAGCAACATGATCTCTTTCGTTCTGTTCGTTCTGTTCATTCTGTTGGTTGGAATTATCATGGTATCGATTGTAACTTCCATTGAATTGATTGGAATTTCTTTCAAATCGCCTTTCATAGTAGTTCTGTTTCTGAAAACACCTAAAACTTAAATTACATTGCTCACCGCAACAAGAACATCGAATATTTTGGCATTCACAACGCATGTAACCAATTTCACGCCATGCATAACATTAAAAATTTGCACGTGGTTCTGGATTTCTATTTTGAAAACATGGTCAAATTGGTTATCTGCTTTTAAAATCTTGACTGAAATTTGTTCTTCCTTCGTTAAATTGATGATCTCGTAGTTTTTCAAATTTAATTTTTCTGCCACTCTGATTTTTATTTCCAAAATTATTAATTTTCCATTGTTGTTGTTAAGAGAAAAATCAGAAAACTATGATTATTTATATATTATATATTTTTTAACTGAAATTTTTATTTACAAAAATTATTATTTTTTTATTTTTTATTTTTTTATTTGAAAAACAATAACATGATCTGGTAAATACATTTATTAAAAATACAGAAATAAAATTCAAGCATGAGTCTATATATTGTTTCTATCCACTTTGAAACCTTGACCAGTTATTGTTATATACCAGTTTTCATTCTCTTTGAAACTTATTTCTTGAAAAGCATTTCTTGAAAAGCCATTTAAAAATCCTACTGTAGTCACTTGAATATGACTATTGATATTCATTAAAATATTTTTCAAAGTATCAAAATCTTCAATTGTCAAATTACCCTTCAGATGTAGATTTGCAGTTTTGCATAGCTTCATCGGATTTGACAACTTGATTTCTGTTTGATTCCTGAGAAAATACATCTTGTAGTTGTGGAATAAATGAACGGGTTGCAAATAATCTCCATTATTTATTTTTTCATTTTTCTTCATTGTGTTGGGTATTTTGTGCAAGTCGGTATTACTGTCTGACTCCTTTATGTTCTTTTTGAAATTAAGTTAAATAACCCAACAAAAAATCTTTATTCAAGACTAATACAATCACACTTTGGTTACACTTTTTAGTGATTCAACCACACTTGATACAACCCTTTTTTGGTCTGCACTTTTCAATACAACTGTAAATCTTACATAGGGACAAATCTTCCAACGGGAGATGTCCCTTTCTGGTACTCTCGATTAAAAATATTGAGTTGACACTAAGTTCAAAGTTTTCTTTGCTACTCTTGCTAAATTTCTTTTTTACTTTTTTTCGACCAACTGGCAATTCTGTTTTCTTGCCGGTCGCTTCAATACGCATCCAGTAATTAGATTTCGCTGTGTTAAATTAGTTCAGATGAAATTTCCCCTGAACTTCCTTTTGTCGCTTTGAGAAATTTGCCCGTCTCCTTTAACGGCTTGCGCCAATTTGATTTTAAATCGGCTAATTTAAATGTCTCTGACAATTCATGTTCACTCACATCGCTCGGATTTTCCTTTATCTCGGGTTTCCCATTAGCTTGCGTTCTCCATCAGTTAATTAGTTTTTAAGTTTTTGTAATTTATTCCTTCTAGGGACCCCCCATTGATTTTATTTTATTATAGTTGAACTCGTCTCATTATGCGGCATCCGCCCATACCAGTTTCTCCCGGACAATATTCATTTTTAATTTTTTTGATTTTTTAATTAATATTTTGTACTTTAAATTATTATTTTGAATTTGATGTTTTTACTGATTTTTAACATCATTTTTGTGACTCTCTCGTTGAACTCCACTCTCATTCACTCATTTTCTTAACCATTTGGAAATTATGACTAATTTCAAAGAGCATCACATATTGATATTTTATGTGGCATCTGTTTTGTTAAAGTTGCATCTGTATTGCACTTGCTTTGTTTTGAAATCGAGTATATATAAAAGGTATAAATAAACAGAATATTTCATATTTCATTAAAAATGAACCTACAAATAATTGATATTTTAAACTGAGTGGTAACAAATGAAAAATTGGATGAAATGATCACAAACCTTCAAATTATTGTGAATGAAGCAATGATGGTTTGTAGAAGGAACCCAGTTGATTTTTCATGGATTTTACAAGAAAACTCTCAAAGCAAAAGAAAATGCCTTCAAGGTGTATTCTACTCATTGTTTGGAAACATGAAATAGTCACGGATCATTCTGGCTTTCATGAACATGAAGATAATTCTGCCAAGATCAGAAGATTAGTTTTGGGAAAATAATAAAGGTTTTAGTCTTTATTCTTTTGTTTTATTTTAGTCTTTTTTTTTATTGTAAAATTAAAAAAGTAAATCTTTTATTCTTTATTTTATTATTACATTGACATTGATCATCACCACATTTAGTATCTTTAATTGAATTTTCAGTTTCGTCATTTATATCAACCGTTTCTTCATCACTCAAAGATTCATTATGTTCTTGGATATAATTTCGTATATGTTAATTCCGGTTATTTCTTGAAATTTTTTATGACCAAGTATTTTATCAGACAATCTTAAAAAATAATAATATTTGTGGGTGGTCCTGCCCCAAATGGAGTTTTCCATTAATTAAAAAAATTAAATAAACCTTTTTTAATTATTATTTGTTTTGTATTTAAAAAATTTAAATAAAGAATCTGTTAACTTATTTCAATTTCGAAGCCTAATTATCTTGTTAGTTGAACTTGGATATTTAATTTCTGAACCTTTCAAAAATCGAGTTTTAGAAAAATCATACAACTTCATAAATATTTCAGAATTAAAAGTTAATAATAATCTTAAATACAATATAATTGGAATTCTTATTTTTAATGGGAAAACTGATTTAAACCCGATTTATGATTTAACTAATCTTTGTGTTGTATGTTTAAAAATTTTTAAATTTTTTTTAAAATTTTTTGTATGAGTTCAGGAGCAGGTTATTTACAGCTAATATTCAAAAAATTTTAATTTACTTATATCTAAACCAGTTAGGAAAATATGTCATTCATTTTCGCCAAATTTAAATTCTTTGAATGATGCAAGTATTAATAACCTCAAAGAAACAGAAATAAATACAGTATCTGATTTAAAATTATGTCATATTAGGAGTAGAAACAAAACTTGACTTATTCTTGTTTATGATATTTTTGGATTTGATGTCAGACAAACCAGACGATTTGCAGACTATTTAGCTGAACATATCTTTAATGTAGTTATGCCCAATTTATCTTTTTCATTGTTGAGCGTCACAACAATATTAAACTTATAATTATTATAAATTTACTTTTTTCATTAAAAGAAAACATAATAGTTAATTACAATTATAATTTAATAATATATTCATTATTGTTTTTATAAAGACAATTTCGTATGTTTATTGCACATGTTTTTGTGTTATTCATGTGTTGACCTAGTCTTTGTAAAATTTTATATTTATATTCTCTCTAATCTCGATTATAATTGGCTGATTATGATGTTTCACCAAATACTCAAATTTGATAGGTTGGTAAATAAAACTTTTTGAAGTTAAATATAAACATAACTTTTGTTTTAATTTTTACAAAAACCAAAATCATAAATGTCACAAATGAATTTTAATCAAGTATGTGCGTAAAAGTAAATTATTATTTTTTAATTTCAATTATATATAATATATTTAGTGATTTTGAAAAATTAATTGTTTAAATAATATAAAAGAAGATCAATTTTTGATTTAAATAAATTATTTGAAATATAGTCTAATTTCTATTATGATTTGCGATGAAATTGTAACTGGCGACCACGCCCAGAAAATCGAACCGATTCACGAAGTGACAAGAAACCACCATAGAAATATGATTATGGAATCTTTACCTATACAGGCAAAACACATTTTAAATTTTAATGTCAAAAATTTCGAGGGTTGGAGCACGATAGAAGCAGAAAATGGCTGAAGGATATTGAGGGTTGGATGCTCCTTAATTATCTAAATTTATTATTGTTTGAAAAATCATCTATTCTCTGGAAAGAATTTGTATCAATTATGGTTGAATTAATAAAAAGTGTAACCAAAGTATAACTATATTAGTCTCAAAAAAGAGTTTTATGTTGAGTTGTTTACTCAATTTCGAAAAGAACACAAAGGAGTCAGGCAGTGATACCAACTTGCACAAAATACCCAACAAATGCTTTAATGAAATTCAAATGTCGAAGGATGGCAAAAAAGTGAAGTATTTAGAATTAACTGCTGTTAACTGGCTTAGGAAATTGAAGTTTTTTACAGATTTTACATTGCATCTAAATGAACTTAACACTAAATTGCTGGTTTTCGAAAAACCGTTGATTAGGCTTATGACACTATAACCGCATTTGAAAAGAAGTTGAAAATTTTCAAACGTGATTTGGAAAAACAAGAGTTTCAATATTTTCAAAGACTTTTTTTATACTGATATAGAAATCCATGAAACAGTTGTTAAAGAAACTCAGATCTTGGTATTTTTAGAGAGAATCAACGTAACCATTGAAAAATTTTCAGTGCAGTTTAGAAAGTTTGAAGACACAACAAAATTTATAAAATATCCAGATACAGTCGATTTTGAAAATTTGGATTTAACAATATTTGACTAGATGGAATTACAAGCTTTTGAAATGCAGTTATTTGATCTACAATCCAGCTCAAATTGGAAACAAAAGTTTGTTGACTTACGAGTTTGATTAGAAATAATTTAACATAATCGCTGCAATACCACAGCTATTAGCTGAAAATGAGGTTCTGAGTGTTTGGAATGACCCGGGCTGAAACTTTCAATTCTCTGAAAAAGTAGTAGTGGTAATTTTGTCGATTTTCTCATCTAGTTACTCGTGCGAATCGTTGTTTTCAACCATGAATTTTATATAATCAGACATCAGAAATTGTTTGACTGACGACTTGAGTGCAGCTTTGAAGAATACAAAATATTCTCCAGATATAAAACCTTTATCGACTGCCATACAACAGCAAAAATCATATTGATTTTACCAAGTCACCAAATCACATTAAATGTGTTCTTATTTAAATAATTGTATAAGAATTTTGTTATTTCTATTAATGTTATGTCATTTAAATTATATCACTTTTAATTGGATTTTAATTGCACAGTTTAACGCACATTAACCAAAAATAATTATTAGCTCTCAAAAAACGAGTTATTAAATGTATAAGAATTTTGTTATTTCTATTAATGTTATGTCATTTAAATTATGTCATTTAAAGTAATTCTTTTGAATATAAAAATGCAAAACATGAAAACTAGCTTAAAAAGATATCAAATATATTTTTGCACCGTGCCGTAACTTTGGATGTGCTGTGCTTACTAAAAACATATTTTTGAATGAGTCATTTTATTGATTTGGTTAAAATAATATGTTAATCTTTTAAAAATAGGTATTTAAAATTCCAGGGACTAGATAAATGCAATCCCGAAACCTCGGGATTGAAAATATTGCACGGAACTGCATATCCTAATCAAAAACGCAGTCGTTTCAAGGTATTGCGCTAACCTACTCAATGTTTTACGACTAATCGCGCAGTACCAATCTAAGGATTGTACACAGCTCTATCGTATTTGGGGTTTAAGGATATAGTTGTTATAGACAAGCAGGATTGTCCTAGAAACCACATACATGTCACATATTAAGAGTTAACAATATCGTGGCTTGCTTTTCATGACAGTAGAGGGAAGCGTAGAATTTATATTGCAACATTTTGATAGTTTTCGGTAAATACAAAACTTAATCTCTAGGCCAATCATAATTACGTTGCATTTATTGCATTCAGATTGTTTAGCAGTAATTTAAAATAGGAAATAACATTTCGGTCACTCTATATATTACTTACAATGACAAGTAGCTTAATTGGAAATTAATTAAAATATGTCCGGAAAATATTTAAATAACAAGAATATAGATAAATTGATTCTCACTCCAAAAATATTCTTTCAATTTGATTTTGGTCTTAAATAATATATAAAAAAAATGAGAATATAATTGTCAATAAAATGTAATATTCCCTAAAAAAGCAATAATAAGCAGGATAGTAAATTACATTTTCACAATAATATTATTAAAAATTTAAGTCAATATTTGATGAAAAACTTCGTACAAATTGCTTGGTTAAATTTAAATAAAATGTAGGGGAATTTGGTAAGTAATTTTCATATTGAAGTCTATTGCCGGGGTTCCAGTGGGGAATTGCTGGTTCAATCTGTGTTCCTTCATGCCATTCATTAAATGATGTTATGCCAATTAATCGAGCCCCTGATTCTTTAGCTTTTTTGAACTTTTCAAAGTAAAATTGGCCATTAGATCGATCTTGAGTCACAAATTCATTCCAAGGTCGAACAGATGCGTCTTTATATCCGGGTCCAATTGATGGATAGAATTCAATGTTTTTAAGGGAGCATTTGCGATTTATATAAGCCCAATGAGACGACCCGCTAAATAAAAATATTTGCTTTAAAAAAAATAATTTGTTGGTGTTCAATTTTTTTATTTTATATTCAATGTATTTTTTCTTAGTTTTGTAAAAATCGTAAACATTGATCTATAATCGAAATGAAAATAAATGAAATTCTAAAGGAAAAAGAATAATGATTTTGCAAAAATCCAAATTGGTCTTCGTTTTAAAGTCACAAACCGAAATTTCATTATCATAAAATAAAACATTAAGCCCGAATCTTTTGTTTTCTAAATTATCATAATTAAGATAAATTTGTATATTATTTGAATGTTCGCAAATTAATTATCGTAATTAGCTACATAACTAAAATGATAATAGCAATTAGAACTGATTCTGTCAATGCTTTAAGATCGATTGTTAATCGTAGTAGACTCAAAATACATACTTATTCGATTTTGAAAAGGTGAATACAACGAAAACAATATAAAATCTTAATGAAATATTCATTCTTGTATACAAAAATATAGAAATCATATGAATTAAAAGAGAACTGATAAAGACACCCATTTAAAGAAATCGGAATTTTTAAAAGCAAGACAAAAGGCGAGAAAGAAGAATCTATGTTCGATAATGTTTATTAAGCAGACCTGTGGATCATGAACACGTTCTAGAAAGCTCCTAAACAATTCAGAAGAAATATATTTAAAAAATAAATCTCATCTATATTTCATACGATTCAGTTGACCAAATTTGAAAGTGTCCAAGTCTGCTCAAACCTTAATAATTGAATTTCATGGGGGCGGGTGCATATGATCGAAAAACTAATTTTATCGTTCAAATTTTAAGTTTTATTATTCGGTTATGTAATATCGCATTTTATAATTGTTTATCCGTATCACTTTTATGAATTTCCTCCAACAGCTCGTTTTTATGTTTTATTTTTGTTCTGCCAACTTAAACATATCAAAAAAAAAATTTATGTTTTGCTTTGAATTTTAAAAAAAATATATCTCGTTTAATGTTGGATTCTCAAAGTTTAAAAAACGTTAATTTGAAATCCGGGACTGTCCCGCAGAATACGGAATGACTGAACACCTTACATATAATAATAATGCCTACAAGCAGAGCCGGATTAACTCTTGAAAGGGCCAAACGCTAAAAAATTATATGGGGTCCTTTTATTTCTTTTTAAACAAAAAGGTTAATTTGTTTCCAGCTGTTATATAGTTAAAATAATAGTTTAATTTCGAAAATAATATTACAACTCATAAATAAAAAAATATTTTCTTCTAGATTTTTTCTCTGCAAAATCTTCAACAGCAACTTTAAAAAGGTATTATATTAAATATAATTAAATACTTCTTTACTTATATTACATAAATATAATAATCTGAAAATAATTAAAAGATGTAATAGGTTTTTATAATAATAATACAAAATTTGGGACCCCTACCAGTCGGGTCCTAGGCTTCAGTCTTGTCAGCCTAAAAGTATAGAGTATAGAGTTATCCAGGAGTATAGAGTTAAATTAAAATCTCCCTGGAAATATTTAGCCCTCGGCGCTTCTTGAGTTGTACAGGCGTGTTTTTAAGTTATCAATGTTTGTGATTCTTCTATATGGTTTCCCACGAAAACTTTGCAAGTGTGCCACAGAAAAAATTCCAGCGTAGTAATAATTAATAATAATAATAATAATAATAAAGGGAAAAAATCAGATAAAATAATATGAATCACAAATGATGAAACTTTAATATTCTTAGAATTTAGCCAAAAGTACTGCCAAGTGTACCACGACACTGATAAAAAAATCAAATTTAAAATCAATAAAATCAATTTTGAATGAAACTGCAATAGGTATCTATTTAAATGAAAAGTGGAAATGTCTCCGATATATCAGTTTGTTTATATTTTTTTCAATGATCTAAAATTTTAAATATTAAAAGATGTAATCTAAGTTTTAACAGTTAAACTAACCAAAAACTTTGATTGCATTTTTTAAAATTTAGGCTCCCTAGCGCGTAACAATTTTTTAATTTTATGATTTATTGACAGCGTATAACATAGCATTGTATAATGCAGGGTTATTCATTTTTATATTTACATCTATTCACTTTTACATTTACATTTATTCTCTACATCTAGATCACTATATTTACTGTTGGGCTGAATTGGGCAAAAAAGTCAAAAAATAAAATTTAATAAATGAAAAATCCCATTATTAAATGGAATAAGTAAAAATATATCTTAAGATAAGGAGAACTAAAGGAATCACCTAGGAAAGTTTAAACAAACATATAAAATAAAGATAAAACAATTAAAAAATAAAAATCATGAGAAAAAGGAACAAAATATCAACCATAATCAAAAGATAAAATAATTAAATAAAAATAAGAATTAGGAGAACAAAACCTAAATACGATATACGTGGTCGCCATGTTAGACGCAATTAAATTCAAATTTTCTTCAAGCATTTATTTTTTATAACAACTTCAAAACTGAGCCGTTTACTAGCGTATTTAAACACCGAGGCGTGATAATTATTAATATTAATGTAATTACTGGTCATACATTTAATTGATTTAATTTAATATAATATGATAGAATTTAATATAGAATTTAAATACAAAAATTTAACAGAAATAATTATTTCTACTAACTGATCTCACTTCTACCATTTAGCCATAATAATTTTATATAGGGGTTTACTAACTCCTTACAGTAATTACATAAAATAATAAATAAAAGCGAAAGAAAATTAGAAAAACACCCAATTACGCATAGAAATACCAAATGAAATACACAAAGAATATAGCGAAATATAGAAAATAAATAAATTAATTAATTAACAAAATAAAATAAATAAATAATCCAAGAAAAACATAAGAAATAAGGAAAATAACCAAAATACAACCTAACTCAGCCCTGATTGGACAAAAATCTCTATATAAGGTGGACACTAGGTCATTCGTTCAACTTTTACAAAATCCTTACAGGAAGAAAATCAGCAACTATTAACTCTACAAAAATCATTACAGACGGAAAAACTCAAAAGACTCATTACAGGTTTATCAACTACAGACTAACTACATAGAACAAAAATCATTTACTGTCAAGAATTTGACACGACATTTACAGGGAACTCCAACTTATTATTGAACTAAGCATCATCGAAAGAGAAATCGACTAAGCACTATACCGATTCCAGCTGAACCATTTAGATCACGATCAAAACAGATAAGTAATGATTTATATTTTATTCAGTTTATAATAATGTATTCATAAAGATCATTTATTTGTATTTCCAAGTTTCATTAGATAAAATATTATGCTGGTAAAAAATTTCTCGACTTTTCTCTTGGTGACGATGCCGTTTGGGAACTCAGAGTATGATGGCCATGACTGAAATGCTATGAAAAATGATTCAATCATGTTGTGTTTTTTGAGCTTGTGTGATATTTCAGACAAAGATAGAAACAGTATTATGAGATCAAATGCATGGAAATTCATGATGTCGAGTGATCGATGTACTCCGTATTAAATAAGGTTGATGATGAAATCTCAATAATCGAGAAATCGGAAGCTGCATATCATACTCTGAGCCAAAGGACATGGTCACCAGGTAGAGTTTATATATTATAATTTTATATTTAAATGATTTCATGCATAAAGGTTTAATAACACAAAATTTTTATATTTTATTTTTATCATTATCATGAGTGTGGTAGATCCGTCTATCGTGGTGGTCTGGAGACGGTCGGTAGCAATACCGGTGATTCCCAGGTAAGCTATGGTAAGGAAGCATCCATTAAGGACGTCCCCTAAGAGGGAGGGGGTCCAAGTGCTTAGGACATCCTCAGACTAAACCTAATACCTACCCAATCACCATGGGAGGACGAGTAAACATTAGACTGAAATAATTTAGGGTACTAATTAAAAGACAGCTTTATATTAGCTTTATTAATTTTGTTTTAAAAAATGGATTCTCTTTTCAAATTTGGACAATTTTACTAAAGCTTAAACAATATTATGTATTACCAGCAACAAAATAATCTGCCTAATATTATAATTTTATCTTCTAAATTTCGTCTGAAAATAAGGGAGTTCTGTTTTCGAAGGGATGTCCCCGGGGGTCTCCAGAAAATGGACAAGGGGAGGGGGGGGGGGGTCAAAAGTGCTTATTTTGGGGGGACGTCCTTAATGGATGCTCCCTAAGTGGAGAAGCCGGTGATGTTGGAGCAAGTCGATAGAGAAATTCCATAAACTGAGTGTCATCATCGAGGGGCAACCAGAGGAGTAACACGTTCATCTTAGTAACTCCAGAGAAATCATCAGTTGACTCGTATATTTAAATCGCTTTTATCGTTAAAAGGACAAATGGCCTACATAGAAGAAATTTTCCATTAAAACATCCATCATAGTTTATAATGAAAACGTTCCAGTCGATCGTTATGAAAGTACTTAGGAAGCTCTCAGATAGTAAACCTCCCCAGAAATTCCATAGGCCTTCTATCCTCAAATGTTCCATTATCCGACTCGACATTTTCATCTCCACGAATAGATATGCAGTAAATTTTTGTGTAAGTTAACCGATCGATTTTCTCTATACATAGATGCAGAAATCATTAGATAATCGTTATAATTCACATAGTACGACCCTTGCTCCAAATAGTGTCTCTGATTAATCTTCATGAATGTCGATTAGCATAAATACTTCAACCATCCGTCCAACGGAAGAGTAAACAATCGCGACCGTTCAATGATAAGCCGAACTATTCTAATAACCTGTCCATTTCACATTAGGATTTCTATCAATAAGGAATTACGATCCGAGTGAACCACCATAGTTTGTGTATAAGAATCTATCAACCATACTTACAGCAATAATATCATGTAAATAAAATGGAGAAAATCGGCTAATTAAGTCGAATAATCATACGGGTTTTTAATTTCTGTTGTGTAAATAATTACAAATTGAACGAAATCATTTCTGGAGAGACATTACCATCGAATCTAAATGTTGTTTATATTTCTGTAAAACACAATGCCTTAATACGACTTCAGTAGTTCGCGCCGAAAATAGAATGATGTAAACAACTAATGTGAATTTACTTAATTAATGAATCTGATAATAATATCATTTGTTTCTCTATTTTTTACATTTATCGGTCTCAGTCGGAAAGACATTAACACAGATAAAATTTCAAACTAGTAACGACATATATCCACATGTAACATAAAGCGATCGTTAAAATAATACAAGGTTCTTGTTCAAAAATTTGATAACAATTTTCATAAACCAAAATAATTGATCAAGTCTCACCCTCGACTATTAAAATTACCCACGATGAAATTTTTAACGTCATACCATTAGAGTGATTTAATTTCAATAACGTTGTCATCAAGGAGAAGGAATAGAGATAGTGGTCAACCCGTCGGACGTGGTTTTAAAAGACAAATTTTCTTGTATTCAATAAATCATCATAATTAATTCAGATATGTGTGAACCAAATTTGCCATCAAAGGGGCCGAAACCGTGCTTTTCGTGCTCGGACAAAAATGCTGATACAAAAAACTGCATGAGCACATCGGGGTTCTGAAGAAGCGTATTGAGACGATAAAACATACGTGGTTCTCTCCGCCACAG
Organism: Schmidtea polychroa; assembly: GCA_959609185.1. Taxonomy (NCBI): domain Eukaryota; kingdom Metazoa; phylum Platyhelminthes; order Tricladida; family Dugesiidae; genus Schmidtea; species Schmidtea polychroa. Next base: position 24,073 of record CAUHTR010002461.1, read on the forward strand.
ATGAAAGAAGAAAAAACAAAGATCTTGCGACTGGAGCACTGCAGAGACAGCCTCCTTGAAGAAAGTCGCTGTCAGCGATTGACAATTAAGGCACAATCGGAAGCCTTGCATCAGGTATATTCCAAATCGGAACTAAGGAGAAGGATACGGGAATACCCGATCAAAGATGGGACGAACGTGTTCCCCTTACATCACCGGGATGATGAGCAGCAGTTGCCTTTAACCAGTTGTACTGGCCACGGATTTGAATTTCCACCAATAATCGACCTAGTTTTATCCGAGTCATCAAAAGGACAATGTGCACCGACATCAGTCGCTAAAGAAACGACTTCTACTTCGTCGTCAAGTCGTCTAACCGAGTCCACCACAGCAACTTCAAAGAAACGAAAGCGACCTTCACGGGCGGAACGCAATCAGAAGCGTCGGAATGAGATCGCCGCTCTAGAGGCATCACTATTTGCCGCTCAGGCTTCAAGTGCTCAAGTCCCACAGAAAACCGTGTCAGTACCAAAGGAAAATGATCGCATTGTTCCGTCTGGAACACTTCCTCTTCCAGAAGATGGACAGCTACAGGTGGATATAGACGCCCTGTTAGCGGAGGAAGAAATGAACAGAGAACTCGATAGATACCGTCGATCCAATCTGTTGAATTATTGGTTGTAAATCTGAATTTGAATGATTTATGTGTGATGTCAGACCATTGATGTCGTAATAAACCGAATTTATTGTTTTTCTTGTAATTGTTAATAAATATTTATTGATGTCTGTTTCGTATCTCTTTAGTGTTAAATCGTACAAATAGATCCCGAGATGTCTGTAGAGTCTTGATATTTAATAGGAAAGGTCGTCCCCTTGGACCATGGTTGTACTGTCTAGATTGAATGATAAAAATGAGGTAAGTTCTTCTACGGCACTCCTGAACCCGGGACTAGTCTTAACACAGGGGCTCACCTGCTGGTAAGTTCCGACCTGCGTGTGGATCACCAACGTGACATATCATCACGGGCACTCGTATGGGAGATCATTGTCAAATTGTGAAGGAAACTTAGGGAATCAATCTGAGCGCGTAATTATTCTCCCTAAGTAACCAACATTACCTATGTCTCGCAGAGAAAAAACAATACAAGAGAAATTTACAATATTGTGTTAAAAATGGCCGAAGACGAAAAATTGTACAATAAAAAAAATTTCTGAAACAATGCAGTTACACAGACAGACCGTAATGAAAATATTAAAAAGCAAGCAAAACGGAGTAAATTTTGAAGAAGCTGGAGAAAAAAAAGAACTCATAGGATTCGTAATTCTATAAATACTGAAATTAAGCAGGTTATATTTAATAAAATATCATGTAACAATGCAATTAACCAACGAGAATTAATACAAGCGGCCAATGAAAATTGTAACATTCAAATTTCTCAGTCTACACTGTCTAGAAAACTTAAAAAACAATCATGGACAAGAAAAAGTCTTTCCTTAATTCCGATTGAGCGTAATTCTTTAGCTAATATTAATGCAAGAGCAATATATGCAAACGAAGTTTCCAGAATTTCTGATGGCAATATGATTTTCCTTGATGAAACTGGATTTAGTTTACATACTCAAAGAAGGTATAGATATTCAACAGTAAATCAAAAAGCTTATATCAGCATACCTGCAAATAAGGGAATAAACAATAGTCTAATTTGTGCAATTGTAATTGATGGTTTAATATGTTACGAATATATAAAAATTGTTTATTTTAAACCACTGATTAATCAACAAACTAATTTATATGAGAAAAGGATTAGATGTTAGATGAAAATCAACAAGTTCATAGCACATTAAACGAAAACGAATACTTTTGCGGAATCTCTAATTTTTCCTACTTGCATGTACAAACGATGCAATGCTTGAAATTAAAAAATGTCTCTTTTTGGTGACAAGGTGTAGAGGAATACGTATTGCATTAATTAAAAACAGTTGATTGTATTTTTCAAATTGACAAGTATTCTGATATTCATGGCAAAGATCAATTACTAGGTTTCATTCGATTTATAAATGGAGACAAAATTAGTGAGAAATTGTTGTACTGCAGGGAACTAGAAGAAACAAGAAAAAGGTAAGGATATGTTTGATACGCTTCGGTTAATCATGAAAACCTTTGTACAAATGTTGCGCTCTCAATATTAGGGTCAGTCAAGGGGTTTGTCATTTGCAAAACAGAAAACCCTAAAATTGATCACCATACATTGTCTCTTTCTGAGAAGCTCTTCTTACAATGACATTAAATTATGAGCTCAATTTACTTCTTTGTCTATTAAAATGGTGAATTTCATAAAGTCAAGGCAGTCGAAATCGACCTTATTCAAACTAAAACAGATATACGAATAGATAATATAAATTATGAAATTTCACAAATTAGAATCATCGCGATAAGACTGCTAAATGAAATCATTTAGATTATCATTATAAAAAGAAATGACACTGGTAATATAATGCCAGTTTTGTCTAATAATAAACAAGTCATAGGGGATACCTATGAAAGTGAAGAAAGAAATCAGTTGAAGAAATTAAACAAAAGAGATCAAAGTTCTTGTCAAATCAAATTTATAAACTATATTCAAAATCCAGAAAAGGCGACTCTCTGTTAGTTTATCTACTTTAATAATAGAACAGTACAGATCAAATAAAAGTGTTATTGACAATATTTTATCGAATTTTGTTATCGAATTCTGTGTTAGGGCTCATTTTAATAATTGAAGCAAAGAGCACGAAGAGTCAAAATCAGTGTCGATAACGATAATAACCTAGAATGAGAAAATATCAAACAAATTACAATAAACTCTGATACTATATCTCACGTTGGTCTTATTTTTGAAATATGCTTGAATAATTATTTTCTCTAAAAATTTGCCAAATTTAAAAGTTTGCTTTCTTTTTATATTATATAATTGACATTAGTAAAAATTAAACGCCAATCTGACACTTTATATCTTTAAAATGAGTACTAATTTACTTATTATATTGCAGTTTGACAGACATTATTACGCCTATTAAACTCGGTGATTTTGTTTTCCTACTAAAATGATTAATATCGACAAAAAAATTTAATCCACCAAAACACAATTAATAGCACCTTTAACCACTTGCCGGACGCGCGCTCAAATATGAGTGCAAAAAATGTGTACCATTTCGGGCAAGCGTTCACATGTGAGCGCAAACTCATATAGAAAATATATTGTCCTTTGAATAAGAAATCTGATCCCGGGCGTGGACTAACACATGAGCGATATTTCGAACAACATTATTTTACGATATTTATGTTCTAAACTGCCATTTCTTAGGTCATATTTTTTTAAAAACACATGTGAATTTTCGGCTATACATACACACATGAATTCCAGGTTCATCCTCGACGTTTGACCGAAAGGCACTTCATTGAACCGATACCACCAACTACCAACCAGCCGCATCCTAGAAGAACGTGTTATCTGTGTTCAAAAAAAAGGGACGCAGAGGGCCAAAAAATTAGAAAACAAACAAAAAACATGTGTCGACCTTGGTAGTCCCTTTGTGCACGCCGTGTTTCCTAATTTATCATACAGTTCCCTAGGTCAGTGTTTTGAAACATTCATTATTTTTTTTTATTGGTTATGTGTGCTATCGATTTTTTTTCTTTTCAGATGTTTATATATTGTAAATGGACTGAAGCACAGACCTGATTTTTACTTCGCAGTTAAAAAGCAATCCATACTATTTTGTTTTAGTAAATTTCAATTTATATTATTACAAATACATAAAAATAAAATGAAATTATAATATATCTTTGTATACAAAGTTTACGTATTTTTCTCTAAATAACTCACACATACCATCTAATAACAAGAACTCTCTGAAAACCATTCACTGGTAAGATACTTACCGCAGACGTTTGGGAAACGGTTTAGGAAACGCTGGAATCTGAGAAACATATGTTTTGTAAAATGAATGACCCACTGTATTATTTATAGCCTCACAGTTGACTAATTTTATGATGGGACTCTTATTTAATATCCTAAGACAGTGTTCTTCAACCTGGGTTCCGCGGAACCCTTGGGTTCCGTATAAAAAATTATGGGTTCCGCGAACAAATTTTATGATTTCTTATAAAAAAAGTTTTCAATATAAATAAACATATAATAATTTATATTTTATACATTGAAAATTTTCTGTTGTAAAATTTTACGCCTTGAAAATTTATGAAATGCTACAATGACATTGAAATTTTTTTTATTTACTAAAAATGTAAGAAAAGTATAAATTATCAAAAATATTTGAGAATAATTCGATTTTTTCTTTAAATTTCAATATATAATCCTTTGAAATTTGAATATAGTTTCTAAAAATAAATTTATATAAAATAAATTTTTATATTATAAAGTGCATTATTTTTTTATAAATTACCACATCGACAACCCCAATTGAATACACATATACATGCCCACATATACATGGGGAAATTTTTATTGGAAGGGTTCCGACGACTGCGAAAGTTTTTGGAAGGGTTCCGACGACTGCGAAAGGTTGAAGAGCACTGTCCTAAGAGATGATATCTACACAGTAGCTCTTATTTTTTTTATATAATAACAATAATTAATAATTAGTGAATACAAACACGGAAAATTAAAAAAAATATTTACGTTATATTTTGATTATATACTATTAATTAATGATTTTAAAAAAAGTTTTTTTTGACCGAAAACATAAAAAAAATCGCCCGGCAAGTGGCTAATAATAAATCAAAAATCTAACCTATAATAAAAGTATATGTCATTGTCAAAATTGACATTGATTAGGATAATAAATAGGAGCCGACAATATAGGAAGATAGGAAAATTTAATGTGAGAAGAAAAATAAATACCTGCGCACACAAACACGGTTCACAAAATTTCTATAATAAAAAATAAAAATAATTGGACAATAAATCGTATCCTAATTTTAAATTTAAAAAAATGATTAATGTTTATGAAGAAGTTTCTGATGCTTCTACTTCATACAAAGTAAACCATCGAAATACTGTGGATTGTCAGATAATAAATTGAGTCCTATCTATGAAAAACGATTATATTTCGCTCTCTGGAAGATTTTCCCTTTGCATTAGAAAGAGCATTTACGCGTTGTGGCATTGAATGTATGTGGTAAATGGTGAGTTTAATTAAGTATCGCGCCTGTGTGCCCATTGAGTATTACTTGTAATTTTTCTGTTGGGTAGCACACACATACGGGAGGCAAGGTATTTTGGATTTGATATTTGTAATTGATTAATTTTTTTTTCTAAAAAAATTCTTGTTTTAAAAAGAAATTTTCGCGGATATTTTGAGAAAAATTTTAAAAAAAGGAGGGTAATTGAAGCGATACCTGGAGAAGATGGTGAACTACGTGTGATGAGAATTAGATGCGATGGAAAAGGAGATATATCTCCAAACTGTGTTTAATTGTGAAAGACGAGGCTAATGGCGAATTGAGATTGACATCAAGGATGGTCAATCCTGAGTTAAATTATGTGCCCATTGTGTATTTCTTATAATTTTTCTATTGGGTTGTGTCCACATGCACGAGGCAAGGTATATTTGATTTTTATATTTTTAGTAATTAATTAATTTATTTTTTGAGTTTAGAGAAGTTTGTTTTAACAAAAATTTTGTGGCGAAATTTTTGTATAGAATAAAGATTTTTAAAAACTTTTTTTTTCATTATGAAATGATGTAACTTAAAGAATGGATATGAATTCATAAGTGTTAATAATCATGACAATGAAATATTTACGGGAATAACAATGATGCGCTTCAATTCAAGCAGTTCTATCTTTGACCGCTTGAGGAAGTTTCCTCAAGTATCGTTCTGAACTCTAGTGATTATATATCACACTGGCAATTTATGAAACCTTATAAAGTGGTTCGACGATTTATCCTGGTTCTGTTGTTCAAATGCACATCTCAACTCCTTATTAAATTTGTATGAGAATTGACCAGTATGTTTATTGAAAGTTTCTTGGGGAATTACTTTTCATTTCTCTTGAAGAGCGACCAATAGACTTGCAGCTGGTGTTGGCTTGCACTGTCGCTTTCTCAGGGCCTTTTCCAAGAGAAACCAAACACTTTCAATGGGATTCATGTCTGACGATTGTGCACTCTATTTGAGGCAGGAAATCCCATGTTCCTCTAACCATGACTTCGTTGCTCGTACAGTGCGCCAAATTAGAACAATTGATAGGGTGCAATTAAATGTCACACGGGGTCCTATCAATTGCGATTAATTAATTTGTATTTACACAACTAGGTTTTTTGAGGATTTGAAATTATTGTCTTTATATATTTGTTCGTTACTTGGGGCTCTTTTTAAAATATTGATTGAATAAATTTTTATTTTAAAAAAATTTGAAATTTACACCACTAAAAAATTGATTGATTTATGTGGTAAATAGAATTATTTGATTTCTTCTTCAACAAAACTGGAAACATAAAAACCAATTATGGAAATTGTAGAAATTATTAAAATTAACTCACAAAAAAATTGATCTATGTTTAAACAAAAATTATCGAAATAATTATTACCATAAATAAAATATAAAATATATAAATTATTTATATGGTGGGTTACTGATGGTTGATTAATTACGATTTTATGCTGTTACCAGCGTAACCCAACATGCAACATTGTTTTCCGCTTGGTACCCGTTGAGTAATCAACGTTGGTACTGTACCAAGGGGTTGAGTACTCGCAAAAAGTGAGCGCATCAAGGCACTATAATTGTCGAGTACTCTATGGGTTCACGGGCTACCGTTAGAAGGTTTGTGTCAGATTTCCTCAGGTCCATTATCAAAATTGTTTCCCCAACCTTACCCACAAACTCTCATTTCTCAGGCAATCATAAAATATATCGGACATTATTTAAATACTACAAAATAGGTATTATTTTAACACCACAAGAATATGTATTATTTTAATACTACACAAATATATACAAAGCATACTACAAAAATATACAAAACGAAATAAAAGTTCAATCGGCTTGTTGGTAGAACTGGCCAACCCCGTCGTAGACGCTTGCGATGAATTTGCTTGCCGTTCGTACTCGGCCAACCTGGCCTTCTTTAATTTTTCCCGAATATTCCGCCCTAGTCGCTTTCGTTTAGGTTTACCTTCCGCGGCTGGAGGATATATTGTTGCGAGTTCAACGGTCAGCGGCCGTATTTGTCGTGCCACGGCTTCCTGTATAAACTGCTCGTTTCGCTCGATTTCGAGCGCGCGCACCTGCAATTTTAGGGCGCGAATCTCCATTTGGTCTTGGGCGGCTTGTGTCTGTAGCTGTAGAATCCGGGCTGTTTTCTTTTTCATTGCCTCGGGACTAAACCAGGTCCCCTCGAACTCCCGACATTTCCCTTTCAATTTATCCACTAGGACTCGGAGTTCGTCGGCTTGTTGTGGGTCTGCTCCCGATCCTTGCGCAGATTTTCCATTAATTTATATACTAAAAAGGAATTTCATTAGTTTCAATTACACCCAAAAAGAAAATTAAAACAATTAAGTGGCAAGGTTAATTAATTAATATTAGCGCTTTCTGCTAGGGCATCTTTATAACCCCTCCATCTGTCAAGTGATTTACAAAACAACAAAAAAAATATACTTTATTCAAGAATAACCACCCGACGTCTACTCATATTTGGCTAATATACAAATGAAAAATGAATTAAACACCGACGACTTCTAATATCTAGTTCATATACAAATAAAAATGAATTGACTAAGTTAAGTAAATTGTCATCCCACTATCACGCTGGGTGCTTGCGGGGCCTCCCTCTCTTTCGTGGAGTTGTCTCGGCTTCTTCGAGTTCCTCCAGGGATACTCCCTCTCTCTTGGCCCGAATTTGCAAATCGATTTTCCTAAGCCGGGTCTGAGCGGCTTCTACATCGCTGGCCGCTTGATCGCGGGCCTCTCGTAACGTGTTATTCTCCGGCTCCGTTTTCACCCACGCCGGGGCATCGGGTTCTGGGCCACTTCGGATAACTGGGCCGAAGTTATCTAGATCTAATCCACGATTCCAGTCGTGGATGCGGTACCAAATGTACCGCGTACGGAGCCGGGTAATCATTTGCCGGTAGGTTTCCTCGTCACTGAAATCGTCTGATTGGGACATGCCTGTAGTATAAATATTAAGACCCATGCATAACCAATGTGACTTATAAATAGACGTCACAACAAAACATACAGAAATCTCTTGTTTAAAATCAATAATACTTTAACTACCAAATTTATTATAATTAATCTAAATACTTCTAACATAAAAATTTTTGATTTAATTTATTTACATACTTTTGATTAATTAGATTAAAGAAAAATTTATTAAAGTTAAGCGTTAACTTAGAAAGTCCTGACCGAAAATTTCCAAAAAAGTTGTTTTGTTTTAAATTATTATTTTAATCATTCGGCATTTATTTACCACTAGTTGGTAATTTGAATTTTTATAACTTGAAATTTTCGACTTTTTAGGTAATTTTAGGTAAATATGCACATTTCCACTAAATGCGGTTACGCCAGGCGAAGGGTACTAGTGACGAGCTCAGTCTCTTGCTCACTTACTCTTCCCCTGGTTGTATTCGTGGTGAAATCATCGTTTATTCATTTGAGGTAATTTATTTATTGATCGTATATACCTAATTTAGGGACAATTTGGAGATCATTTTCCCAGCTGGAGATATCGAGGTTCAGCTTCTGGAACTCGCCCTACGATTCTTGGTCAGTAATCAGGATTTTGTATTCAAAAAAAAATTGTGTATGGTAATTTATTGCTCGAATACAAATTGTAAAAATTCTTTTGTTTCTTTAATTTAATAACAATTGGATATTTGATTATACATTTGGTGTGAGCTTATGTAGTGGATCATACCCTCTCCTCCATATCCCTAGATGACTTGAATATTACTGTCCTTCTACCGGGAGGGGGGTGTTGCTAAAAATAGTTTTTCAGAATTCGGATCCCTCCGATTGGCTCAAAGGGTTATTTCTAATTTTAGAATTTTGGGAAATTCCTAAATCGATATTGGATTGATTTTTGGAATTAATAATCACTACTAATAATAATAATATATAATCAGTATGGTATTTATAGGTTTAACAATATATTCCCCCATGACTAAAGCTATATATACGAGTACCTATAACTAACTTATATGCACTAAGGACAAAATTAATAATAATAATTAAGTTATGAATAGCCGATAATTTAATATAAATGATAACAATAATGATGATAATAATAATAACAATGGTAATAACAATAATAATAATAATAATAATAATAATAATAATAATAATAATAATAATAATAATAATAATAATAATAATAATAATAATAATAATACTGATAATAATGATACTAATAATACTCATACTAATAATAATAATAATAATAATAATAATAATAATAATAATAATAATAATAATAATAATAATACTGATAATAATGATACTAATAATACTCATACTAATAATAATAATAATAGTAATAATAATAATAATAATAATAATAATAATAATAATAATAATAATAATAATAATGATAATAATATAATTTTATACTTTACAATTCATAATTTTGTATTTAGAAATTCATATTTTATGATTGAGAATGTTACCTTTTGCAAGTTATGAAGTTCCGTTTTACGATTTAGAATTTTATATTTTACAATTTACAAATCTATACTTTATAGTTTCTAGTTATATATTTTATAGTTTATAATTTTATATTTAATAATTTACGATTTTAGGTTTTATACTTTATGATTTTATATTTTATGATTTATAATTTTATATTATACACTTTAGAAATTTAGATTTTATAATTTATAGTTACATATTTTATAGTTTATAATTTTATATTTAATAATTTACGATTTTAGGTTTTATACTTTATGATTTTATATTTTGTAATTTATAATTTTTCTACTTTACAATTTATGAACTTCTAGTCAGCTTTACATGACTTTTTATGAGTTACTTTTATGGGATCATCCTAGTTGTCCAAAATGTTTTCAGGTTTATTGGTAGCTATTCATAAACTATATTTCCTGAAGTTCCACATTTATATATAATTAGTTATAAAAATTTCTATACACAAAATCTATAATTTCTAATCGGGATTTATCCATTAATGATTTACATCAATATAATTATATCTAAGATCTTATAATTATCTATAAAAATTATAACTAAGTATTTATACATTTATGAATATTTTAAAGTGGGAATTCGTAATTTAACCTTTTGGATTTAGAATATCTACATTTACATTGAATTAACCTATCTAGATTGAGTTATACTTATACGTATGCCGAATATCTCTCTCATTTCTATTACTTTACCACAAACCTCTATTACAAAATCTAATTCGGCATATGTCCAGGTATAACTGAAATTGCTATTACTGATCAACCAGCTACATTAATGTGATTGCAGAATTGTGTAAGTTTAGGTATGAGTTCTACTCAAATTATCACCTTAGTGTAGAGTTGGTGCCCATGATTTTTAATGTCGATTTTAAATGTGTATTAAACAAAAGGTCGGGAAGAGTATTGCTTTCGCAGCCCCACTGGGACCACTACGACAAACCTTAATGTTGTATATTAAGTCAACCATTTACGGCTGACCTTTAATAAATACGAAGAGTCAGACGGAGGGTTTCCTCGACTTAACTCCATGGCAGGACCATGAAGTGGTTCGACCTCCGAAGGACCCAAACAAAAAGAATCATATAATATGAGATCAATATAATATTAATAATGCATGTCTGCATGTCCTATAAGAATTTTAATAAATTGGATGCAGGACTGAACAACGACGCAGGAATACCAGTACGCCGTTGAACATTCGTACATCACTTGAAAAATAAAATTAAAAAAAAATCAAAATATGAAATCACTTTAATCTCAACATAAATAAATCATTGATAAATACATAATAAAAAATTTAAGCATAGGCACTCACTGTTTATGTTGTCAAAATCTGGATCAAAATTTGGCATAAAGTGATAAAATTATGACCGAAACGTGTCGGTATATATACCTATTTTGTACACGTATATGTATTGATGCATTAAAACAAACTCGAATTCTTTTTATTCTAGAATTTTCTATTTCGAGATTTTGATATTTTTAATGGCAATTTTTGTGCCATAATTTTTGTGCCATAATTTTTGTTTTTATTTTTAAATTTTTATTTTTGAATTATTTTTCGTTAATTTCACGTCCATGATGGATTTGGAACGTTTCCAGAACATTCCATGTTAATTTTATTTTTATTTTAACTGATGTTTTATGAATTTCATTTTAAGATTTTTTATTTTTATTACTAATTTATTTATTTTTTCTAAATTTTATTGTTTAAGGTAGCTTTTGTGATGGTCATCGCCATTTTTATGGAATGATCTGGGTTTTTCTGGAATTTTTACTGTTTTTACCGTTTTTTAAGTTATTCGAGTCTGTTTTTTGTAACTCTATGTTTATTTGGTTATTTTTGAGTTCTATTTTGCATAACTTCTTGCTTTTGTATAATTTTATTTAATTTCTGTGTTTATGTTTTTGTTGTTTTCTCCTTTAATTAATATTGTTTATTTGGTGTAGTTTTTAATATTTAGCTATACTTTTTGCATGTTGTGTACCTACATATTTCAGTCATAATTAGAAGTTTGGGTCTAGAAATCAGTTCTAGCCCAACATATATAAATATATAAATTAAAAATATATCTCCCTTAGTGGAGATAAAATCAATGATTCGCTTTCCTTAAGATAGTGGATTCCAAAAATTACTAAGCTGTTCTTATTTTTACCCAAAAAATTTTAAATTATTTCAATTGGCTGAGAAATTTTATAATCTTATTTACGATCACTACTATAGAATAGTGGTTTATTATTTTTTGGGTATTTTTAATCATTTTAATCTGTGAAATTGCTCATCAAAATTTTATTTAAGAATGTTTTAGAATTTCTAAAGCAACAAATTTGAGGCATGAATTTTCAACTTAACCACATATTGAAAATAAAAAATCTCTATCAAGCAAAAGTCTCATCAAAAAAGTCTATTGAATTAAATAGAAATTTTTCGAGGTTTTGAGAAACCCAAAAATTTCACCGAACACAGATTGAAGTCCAGTATTAAAATTGAGTGAGCTGGGGATTTTTAACGTTAAGTGAAATTATTGATGGGTAAATATCGAGAACTACATAAAAGTTTGACAAGGACGTATATGATGATTGGGACGTATATGATGATTGATTGATTGAATTGTATAAGAGTTTGTATGCTATTTACTTTTTGTTTAATTATATCACTGACCAGTATGTTTACGAAATTTTAATAGAAGATACATAATATTAGTTTAAATAATAAAATTTATTTTTCATAACTTTCTACTTTTTGCAACCAACAACAATCGCGTCAGAAGTGGGACATGAATCCACACTTCTATTCGGCGTTCACAACTCACAAGAATGCACACATTGACTATATCCTAGACGCAGACCACACGCATGTCTGCGTTTTGACCATTTTTTCTCTGTTGGCTCCTCTGCTATTATTAACAATTTAAACCATTGTCCATTAATTGTGACTTTCCTTTTTAATAGTGCTTGAACTCTTGCTAGGTCACGAATTTGATTACCTTGAGCAATCTGGACAACCTAGATATGGCTTTATAATTGAAGATTAAGTAACTTTTTTCTTGGAATTGTGTGGTCGAGTGTTAATGGTTCCAGAGAGACATGTAACGTTTTCTAAGGACGAATAAATCCACAATAAATTGCTTTAGTATAGTTGTTTTAATCGCGCTGATTGTGGCTGTGATTACCAACGTGATCTACACAATCAAAGTGATTATATAGTTTCATAGTCACTTGCACATCATGTACCGAAAGATAACTCACGAGAAACTAGGCGGGGGAAAGGGTTTAACAACTACTAGATCAAACAAACAAGCAACCTTCAACAACATCCTAGGAAGACGATATTGCAAAACATTTAGACTCTGATAAACTTGTAAAACATTTGGGAAACACGGATAGATTTCTAACTAAGTTTATTTTAACCCTATTAACACTAGGTTGTGACTTTGAATCACATTTTGTTTTAATTACTAGATATTATGAACAAATACATTTATGTTTCCAAATGATAACAATGTATTCTATCATTTATAAATTCTTCGCAAAAAAATCTAAAAATAATTTGTTTTAATTTCTACAGTAGTCAGGGAGATTAGTCTATTAAAATTACTGTTTCGGTTCTTTTTCTACCAATATATTAGCGCTTATATGAAATATTTGATTCAACTGTTATTTATTGTAAGTTACGTTTTTTCATAAATATAATATTTTCAAGATAACTAATTATATGTTTTGTTCGAATGATGAGATGGCTAAAAGAATTAAATTGACTCAAGCAGAAATAATGGCAGCTTTAGAAGAAAGTAGTGAAGACAAATTGGAAATTCAAGGTAATGAAGATGAAATAAATGGAAATAATCTCTCAGATAGAAGTAACCTATTAGAAACTGCTTCCGAAACCAGTGATGAAATATTTTTAAGTGAAGATAGTGATAATGAAAATCAGTATATTGCGTATGTTGGTAAAGATGGTACAGTGTGGAACTATTAACTGCTGCTCATAATATTTCGGTAAAACGTAAAACCAGAACATGGCCTATTGCACAGTTTTATAATCTTGTGGACGTATGTGATATAGCTGCAGAAATTATTTGGAAAAATTTATATCCAGATTGAAACAAAACTAAAGTAAATTCGCGACGCAAATTATTTTTGAAGAATTTAGTGCAAGAATTAGTAATATTAAATATAAAACGTAGAAGTGTAGAACATTTACTTAAAAATTTTGTCTAATTTTGTCTTTTGATTTTTATGGATTTGATACGTGGCCACCCCTTCATCTTCTAGTGAACCCGATGTCATCTTCATGGGCACTAACGTGGCTCCAACCGTTGTCACTAAACCATTCGAACAACCCGTTGTTCCTACATTGCCAGCTAGGAACGAAAGATGAGCGTACAAAAAGGCGTAAGTTAAAGCAGACCGAAGCCGACGCCCGTTTGGTAGAGCTGAACGCCCAAGTAGCCGCCAACTTCTTCGCTGCCATGAATGCTATGAAAGTAAATTCTTTCTGGGAAATTCTTTCAGGTACCCAGTGGAATGAAGGAATGACCGAAGAGTTTGATTTTGATGCCCTTCCGGCCGAAGCCGAAAATCCGTCATTCTGGGAAGGAGATATCTCGCATAAACATGTGTTTTGAGGATGACGAGTGAGTTTCAAAACTGAATAGTGACTGTTGAGGACCGGGTAGGGATGAGGATAAAACAACGTAAGACCTTCTATCGGCCGTCATGAACCCGTTGAGAATGCTGTAGGAGAGTAGTCCTAAGTAGGTGCTCCTCTCCTATGGGATTCGCCGACTTGGTACATTACCAACATGGGAAACCATGGATGCCCTGTCGTGAGGAAATTATCATGCAGTAGTTTTCCGAGAAGGCATGCTGAACGTAGAGAATTTTCACTGATCTTATCTGTTTGAGTGTAATTCTCTTGAATTGAAATTGATGTTCTGCACACCTGAGGCTTGTGTATTTTTCTAACCTACCCTACAATTGTCGTAACGGTCAAAGAAATTAGTAGAATCTATCAAACGAATAAGCGAAAATTATATTCAGAGTATTTATTTTAGAGAGTAATTGAGATTTGTTCAGCTTGAGACGGCCTGCTGTAGAGTAACTTGCTGCTAGAATCAAGTGGTGTTTCATATGTCGATGAAAATCGGAACAGTTGTGATTTTGTAGTAAAATTAAAACTTATTGTGTTGAATTTCTAATTCTGATCAAGAGCATGAGGAGTTATTTATAAGCGATTTTCTACCGAATATTAATATTAACTCAACAGTATTATTAGTTCATCAATAGAATTCAGCTTTTCAGGAATATTTTGAATTTCTTCATTATTTTCTACAGTTCATTTTTATGATATAATTGTACTTTAAAATTACCATTACAGTATATCTCGAGGATATTCTAATATTAGCAATTGTGTCGATTATTTAGATAATTAGTTTGTTTAAATATTCTATATTTATCATTGTTTGTTATTAAATAATTTATTGGTATTGAAAATTCTTTAAAGAATAACTCTGATTTAACTGACAACCAAACAGGAAATCAAAATACATTTGAGTTCAATTTAGTCGATTTGGGATATCTTGTATTTTGATGTATGTCGTAGTGTTTTCAAAATTCCAGATTTTTTACTTTTACAATTCAAGTAAATTTTATAACTTAAGTCGTATTTCTGATTATCTCGTAGCTATTGTCACTGACATATTACATATTACGTACATTCACTGTGAGTACGTAGTTGTACTAATATAACTTTAATATTACAGTAAAACCCCCTTATAAAGTACACCTCTTTAAGGTATGAAAGAATGAAAATGAGCCGCATTTGTATTTTTAAGGAGTATTGACTCTTTATATAAGGTACATCGCTTTAAAGTAAACAATTTTATTTATATAATTCTTCCAAAGGCGGTAAACAAGGAAATGATCGCATGATAGTTCCTCTAACATACTCAGCATTAGGTGAAAAACTATTCATTGTGGTTATTGGTAAGTCTCGCGAGGAATGGATGTCAAAGATGAATTTTAGTATGAGACTTCAAAAAAGGTGTGGATGACAGTAATTCACTATTTGAAGAAACTCGACCTGTCAATTGATACGAGAAAAGAGAAAGATACTATTATTCCTTGACAATACGCCAGTTCATTTACTAGATGACCCCACTTATCTAACGAATATAACAGTTAAATACCTTCCTCTTAATATGACAAGTGTGCTACAACCACTTGATGTAGGAATAATACGTAGTCTCAAGGCATAGGCAAGAAGATATCTGATTTTATTCCTATTGTAAATGGCTCATTGCGGGCGGCCTATTTCGGATATTTTTAGTTATCATACAATAATTGATGCGATTAAGACCATGATAAATGGTTGGGAATTTTTGAAAACCCAGTGATAAAATCTTATAGGAATTATGGGATTTTTAATGAAAATCGACTTAATGAGGTCCTAACAGAGGTCGATGTTGAAATCATGGAAATGAATGGTTCAGCTGAAATTATCGGACTTAGAAATTTATTAATACAGTAAAATCTTCTTATTAAGTACACCTCTCCGAAAGGTACAAAAAATGAAAATGAGCCACATTTGCATTTGTTTTCGAAGAAGTTGTTGAAACCTATAATATTCCTAACGATAACAAAATTTTTGATGCCATATTAGATGATTATCTAACTAATCAAGCTGATGAATTAAACTAGAGTAAGGATAAGTTAGAAAAAGAGAGACAAGAGAAAGATGAAAAAGTTCAACCCATAACTAATTGTAAAGCAATGCAAAGGATTTCAACACCTGTTATTTATGCTAAAACCAAGGGATTAATTGAAGAAGAGCTTCATTTATTGCAATTTAATGAGAAAGTAAGAAAAGTGCAAGAGGAAAACATAAAACAAACAAAACTTGTTGAATACTTAATTAAAAAATAATTGTTGCATCTTTTATATTTAATTTTTATATCTTTTTTCGTGACTGAAACAATTTATTTGCTAGAATTTTAAGCCTCACGATATTTATCATATATAAAAAACCTCAATTTTTATTGAATATGGTGTATCAAACTTTTTTTATTTTTCAATATTTCTCTTATAAGTACACCTACCTTCAAGAAGTACACCAGACGAAGAATTTTTTGCAAATAGGGTGTGCTTTATTTTACTGCAATGTTATTTTATTGTAATTATTAATTTGATAATTATTTGGTAGAGGAAATACTGCAACAAACCAGATTTACGTATCGATACAGATTTGCTGATTACAAAAGCAAATTTTTTTTGTGAAATGTTTGACCATGAAAAAACTGTGATTAATGGATGGATTCATAGATTCAAGAAACGATATGCTATAGGAAAAATTCAAAAATTTGGTGAGTCCGCTGGTGTCGATATGTCTACCCGAAAGGTCTCGGATTTGTTGGAAACAAAGTCCACGGGCTAAACAGCAAAAAACGCGTCGAATATATCAGGTTCTGATAAGCTACCATTGCTTTTAATTAAGAAAGCCAAGAAACCTCGTGCATTTATAAATGTGAAACAAATTCCAGTTGAATATCGCGCGATATATAAAAGCGTGGATGAGTGGTGAAATATTCATGGAGTGGTTACAGGAATTAGATCGTATGATGGTATGAAAAACTATATGAAAACTATCCAGCCATCCAAAATTGGTTAAATTCCATAAACTGCTGTCATAACAATGAAATGAAAATTCATTCATTTTTATTCAATATTAAATCAGCGATAAACAAATAATACGGCAAAAACAATCTATTTGATATAAGTAGTATTTAACATAAATCATATAAATTATGGCATTCCTATCAAATCCGGCTGAAGCGGGGACGACTGTAATAAAGCGATATCCTTAACACGTTTAATGCCACAGTATATTTGAGAAAATACATACCTGCGCCGTTAAATAAATCATATTGTATATTATGTATACATGTATTGGCTTCATAAATTACGATTTATATTTTTCAAAAAACTAATTTTGCTTGTTATTATGTGCGTAGGTCACCAGTGACCTACGTGGCGTACGGTAATACAATGCGCATACCACATCAAATTTTGTATGCGAAAAAAATTCTAGTATGGACATTTTATTACAAAATATGTGTTTATATTTAAGCATGGATGTATAATATACTATACATCCATGTATTTAACATATTAGCTGATTGATTGGGCATTTTGAAGTTATACACGACAATGGAATCTTTGTTGAAAACTTTCCATTCAAGCATTCATTTCATCTCATCGACCTACGGTTTAATATTGAACTCGTCATTCCCTATCTTGTATCCTTAGGGAATTCCGCAATACCGATCCCACAAACGTTTGAAAGTTGTATAATAAAAAGAAATTAGTAGCTCGGAACTTACGGTTGATACGATTCAAAATTACTTTGGAAAAGTAGTAGTATTCCCGAAAAATAATTTTTAGTTTGAAGGTTATTAAGCGAATTATTGGTATTTAAATCATGATATTTTAATAAATGATTAAGTTTTTCTTAAATTTTTTGATTAATAAATTTTATTTTACGTAATTTTCGTCTTTTTATTCGGTTTTTGTATTTGATTTTTAGCCTAACCTTTCAATTCTTTACCGGAATTATTCTTATTTGTATAATCGGGTTATTGTCATTCCTAATGTAAGTTGAATATATTTTTACCCATTTCTCGATCTAAATTTTTGATTCAATAAATATTTTAGAATCTGTTGTTGGTTTTTTTGTGTTTGTGATTTTCTTAAACTTTCCTTTTATGCAACTAATTCTATTTTCAACCTAATTTTTCTTCTGAATTTCTATTTCTTATAGTTGTTAGTTAAATTTTTATTTTAACCTAAGTAGTTCAATTTCCCAAAAATAATAATTTTTATTTCTACGATTCAAAATTACTTGGAAAAGTAGTAGTATTCCCGAAAAATAATTTTTAGTTTGCAGGTTATTAAGCGAGCTAAATACTAGATAAAGTCAATATATCCAAATGATGGAAAGATTTAGCAGTATTTATTGTCAATTACTCATAAAAGGGTTATATTTTGAGCTGGTGGATAGTAATATGTAACAACAAAATTGGTATTTAAATCATGATATTTTAATAAATGATTATAAGTTTTTCTTAAATTTTTTGGTTAAACAATTTTATTTTACGTAATTTTCATCTTTTTATTCGGTTTTTGTATTTGATTTTTAGCCCAACCTTTCAATTCTTTACCGGATATGTATATTGCTGTTTGTGATTTTCTTTAACTTTTCTTTTATGCAATTAATTCTATTTTCAACCTAATTTTTCTTCTGAATTTCTATTTTTTATAGTTGTTAGTTAAATTTTTATTTTAACCTAAGTAGTTCCATTTCCCAAAAATAATAATTTTTATTTTTAAATTTTCTAATTTTATGGTTTCATTTATACCTAGTTTAATTTTATTTCTAACGTAATTTCCATTTTAAGTTTCCAATTTTTTACTCAACTTAATTTTCCTTTTAGCATAATTAATTTTTATTTCTAAAATAATTTTTACTTTAATTAATTTTAATTTCTAATTTTCTTAACTTAGTATTTTCCGTTTTACACAATTTTTCGTTTTGTTAAAATCAAATTTTCCGAATAATTACCATTTTTTGAACTAGAAAATTTATTATTTCATAGTAGTTTTTCGATTAGAGCGATGCAAAATAATATAATAAATCCCGGCTGAGCCCCCAAAAGTCATGTTAGCGCTTAGGGGTGTGCCATTTTATTTTTTAAATGTGTATTAGCAAGGGTCATTGTGCGGGGAACTATCGGGGTTGGTAGGTAATTACAAAGAAAAATTTACCCATCAACAACTGTAGTGAGTTAATCAAAAATCATTAAAAAAAAAGAAAAACTTTTTAAATTGTGTAAAAAAAAACATTTTTACTAGTTGCTTAAATTATCATGCTTTTTGAAAATTAAGTTCATTATGATTTTTTTATTTTTTAAAACGTATAAAGTATATCAATCTTTGTATTAAATTTTATAATAAAATGATAATCATACTAAATGATAAAATGGGTAATAAAATGATAACGCCATTATTAATGATGTCAAACAAATTATCCTGTGTATGGAAAACCGAAATACATAACGTCAAAACCTACTACCTCAACTTATTAAGACTACCCTGAAAACTACATCAAATTGCAACATTATTTAACTAATTATACAGGCGGTACGATGAGTAAATATCTTCCGATTCGTAAGTAATTATGTCTAATCATCTAATTATCTTGGTTTAATAAGTGCAGAACTTGACAAAAGAAAATTTAGGTTAATACCCCGTAATTTCTAGGTCATGAATTCCCCAAAATCTAAAATTAAGTGTGCTTTTCAACGGGTTATTCTTATTTGATTTCAGTAAAGAGTATCGAATTAATCGATTAATTTTTTTTTGTAGTCATATATATTGCTTTTACTTGACTTAATTATACACAAGCGGACGTAATATGATTACCGACACCTCAATACCAAAATAGATTTCAAATTATGAAAGTTATCTTTGCAATTAACGAATTGCTCCAAAATTTGTGTTATCAGCTGAATAGAACCGAATTTAATATTACATTATATAAGCAACAATTGCCATCAGTTCGAAATCTACCGATAGCGTGTTGTTTTATTTCTATTGTAATCGTGAATTAATAGTTCTCGACCAACGATACGCATTTATTCAAATCATAAGACTCGTAAATTATTCTTAATCATATTCTTATTAATGGAGTGAATATTCATTCAAGTACTTGATGTTAGTGGAAATTCTATTTAGATTCCCCCACAGCTGTCGTAATGCTATTATTGACCTGGGAATTAGTCATTCATTTTGAACAGTAGAGGAAATTGTTTACCATTCTGGTGAGTAAGTTAATTACATTATGTTTAAATTAATTTCCAACAATAATACAATTACAAACACAGTCATTAGCGCCGTGGAATCGATCGACATTTACTCAATTCCGATTTGTCGCGAGTTCTCTCGTTTCAAAGCTCCCAACTATTTTCAAAAATGTATTTATTTCTTTTATCTTTATCGAAATTCAAATATTCAAGTATAATTTTTGTGTTGCTTATATGATATATCCATAATAATAGTTTCATTTAATAATAACTGACTACATTCATGTTGCGATACTTTTAAGTCTGGACATTTTGCAGTTTATAAAGTCCTAGCGATATGTAGCTCATATAGTTTGGCTGTAAGTTTAGGCATATTATTTAATTGTGAAACAATCAGTTAATTAAGATTTACCTATTTTCGTGGCCACGCTGGACTCACTACGATACGCCCTATTGTTCTGCTGGTCAGCGCTACCGTAAAAGATACTATAGCGCTGACTAAATTAGTTTATTTTACACGAGCTCTGAGAGCTTCGACGAACTTCGTGGCCTATACCAAGAAATAGGTACGACCTCCGACGACCCCGATTCATCTCAATGCATATATGTACATGCCAGGCTGTGGGCCTGCAATCGCCGAGGGTCGTGGACCAAACGACGGGGATAAAATAAAATGGCTTGATTCCGGACTAGCTCAGGTCGTGTGTAAAATATACACCACGCTCTCAGTTACCAATCATCATATAATAATATACAACCCTTACTATTTCTTTGTCCGTAAGGTGTATAGAAAAAAATTGGCATAAAGAATGAGGAATGACTAAAATGCGTCAGTATTCATACCTTATTTTTGGTGTGCGAGTTTGTGTGCATGCATTAATGCAGTAAAACAAATCCGAATTATTTTTATTCTAGAACTTTCTATTATCAGTTTTTATCAATTTTCATGACGATTTTTTCGTAATAATTTTTATTTTTATTCTTAAAATTTTATTTTGAAATTATTTTTATTAAATTTGCATTCATGATGAATTTGGGCATTTCCAGAACATTCCATGTTAAATTTAATTTAATTCTTAATTTTTAACTTGTCTTTTGTAAATTTTTTCTAAAATTTTTATATTAATTTTTTATAACTTTCCTGATGGATTTCGTCATTACAATGGGGTTTTAGTCGAAATTTTCCTATAATGTTCTTTAAGTGAGAATTTTATGAAATTTTTCTTAAAATTTTTCTAAATTCCTTTATTCGGATTCGTTTTTGGTTGTCTTATGTTTTTCGGTTATATTTGAGTAATATTTTGAGTAATATTTGAGTAATATCAAATCGTTTTTAAATTATTTTTAATCAAATCATTTTTATTCGTTTTTTAGTCGTTTTTAAATCATTTTTAAATCAAAACATTTTTAATCGTTTTTAAATCATTCGGATTCGTTTATAGTTGTCTTATTTTTTTCGGTTATATTTGAATAATATTTTGAGTAATATCAAATCATTTTTAATCGTTTTTAAATTATTTTTAATCAAATCATTTTTATTCGTTTTTAATCGTTTTTAATCGTTTTTAAATCATTTTTAAATCATTTTTAAATCAAAACATTTTTAATCGTTTTTAAATCATTTTTAAATCAAAACATTTTTAATCGTTTTTAAATCATTTTTAAATCAAAACATTTTTAATCGTTTTTAAATCATTTTTAAATCAAAACATTTTTAATCGTTTTTAAATCATTTTTAAATCAAAACCTTTTTAATCGTTTTTAAATCATTCGGATTCGTTTTTAATTGTCTTATTTTTTCGGTTATATTTGAGTAATATTTTGAGTAATATTTGAGTAATATTTTGAGTAATATTTGAGTAATATCAAATCATTTTTAATTGTTTTTAAATTATTTTTAATCAAATCATTTTTATTCGTTTTAAAATCATTTTTAAATCATTCGGATTCGTTTTTAGTTGTCTTATTTTTTCGGTTATATTTGAGTAATATTTGAGTAATATCAAATCGTTTTTAAATTATTTTTAAATCAACATTTGTAATGGTTTTTAAATCATTTTCAAATCAAGTTATTTATAAATCATTTTTAATCTTTTTTAATGGTTTTTAAATTATTGACTGGGGGAGTCCTATTTGATTGGGGGTATTCGGAGATGTTTGGGGAGATTTCTTGGGAGATGTCCTGATACCAGTAAAAACAATATAAAAATATATATTTTTTCCAAAACAATTGTTTTATTCTTATTTTTAATCAGAATAAGTATAAACATAATAAAAAAATAAAACAATGTCTGATTCATACATTTTTTGGCAAAAAACTAAAACTTTGTAAATCCGTATAGCAGTAAGTCGAGACTTGACTGTGTAAAATAATATATTCAATTTATCTAAATTAGTATCTGATAATCTTGCTATAATAAAATATTAGGTTTTAAATAATTTCATTGTACATTGCTCATGTACAATTGGAGATTTATTAAAAATAATTGCATTTTTAAACAAATGTTTGGAAATTTTTTTATGCATTGACTTAGCGGCGCTGTATAGGTCACATTTAATGTGAAAATTCGAATTAAATGTGAGGGCTGGGGCACTGGGACTGTTTGTTAGACAAAAAAATCAGTGTTGGTTACCAGTGACCTATGTGGCGTGTAACTTGATAAAGCTAAATAATCTTTGATGGAATGCTACCCATAGTGATGCCAAGATTAGTTGACAGAAAACATTCGACTGCATTAAAGGTAAGGATCCAGTGAAGCTGAAGACTGACGGTAAGACATTAAAGATTGGTTATTGACAAATGGATAACGAATTACGAGTGCATTCGATTTGTTATTAGTTGTTGTACCTAAAACACTGTGGAAAACGTAATAGAAACCTAGACTACGAATCCGAAAACCATTGAGTGATTTATAAACACTTATATATTTTACAGATCAATTAACGATAAAATAAGAGTTTGATAACAAGATAACAACAAAAAAGTAGAACTCGTTGAAAGCTATTGAAAGAGAATTTTGATGAATGAGGACAACTGAATGCTCATTACAAAATTCAATATACAATCTGATAGATGACGTTTCACTGAAACCGGAATAAACTCTACTGTTTGACCTATAATTCAATATATAATTGAATTGAGATTTATTTTGATTTGATTTGTTGAGAAGTATATATTGAATTTAATAGCACGACATCGATTCTGAAATATTTTTAGATAAATAAACTAACCATAATGCTTTGATAACACATTTCTGAATAAAAGCAATCAAGATGACAATTTTGATTTTACAAATATATTAAAAATTAATATTTCTGATTTGCTAATATAAACGGCATCGTTAAAAATGAAAAATAATTGCAAATATAAATTTTCAGATTAACTAACCTTTAACTGAAGTTTTAAACATTCATTTAATATGATATTAACAAGCCCATCCATTGGAATTCCGTTTGGGTCAGCTTTATCTTTTGTGTACCAAGACAAAACTACAACACCAATGCCAGTATAGCGTATCATTATTAAATGTTGGCGAATAATTGTAATATTTTTAGAAGAATACAATCCTAAAGCTGGATAAAAATCAGATCCGATGTCATCAGGAGGAATGTGGTTAGCTTGACTGTATTCATTAATTAAACCTTTATTCCAGTGTGGAACTCTTCTATGATTCCAATGAATCCATTTCCCATCTGATTTAATATTACCGAACCAAGCATAATAGAATATGTGGAAATTATAATTGATGGATGTAGTAGAGTAATTGAAGTTCCAATTTATTTCGAACTCTTTTTCTGTTTCTCTATTAATTGACGAATTAGTGAATGTCACATCATCTCTTTTTTTGATATTATTGAAGGTAGTCTTTTCAGAAGGAATGCTTATATAAATTCCAACAAAACAAAATATGATTAATATTGGTATTAGGAATTGCTTAATTTTTTTAACAGGAATTCTTGATAAAACTGTCATTGTACATATTTAATGACATAATCCATTTAAAATTAGAATATTGATATACTATTTTGTTAATTAGAATGCATAAAATAGATGCAACAGAGCTAAGACATTTAATTTAAATTTACTTTATTAATTAAATATTTGAACAAAACACGTCTTTGTTTAATAATTCAAAATGTATTTATTTATTTTTCCTTTATAAAATTAAAAATTTAACTTTTATAAATACACTATAAATATTGGAATAAAAACTATTAAAACTGAAAAGTTTAACATGCTCAAAATATTTGCATTTAATGTCTACAGTTAAATTAGTTAAGTATTTAGTTACTAGGGTGGAGTCTTAATTGTAGCGACAAGAATCTTGTGAAATGACTAAATAAAGAACTAAAACTATATATTTAAATATTCACAGAACTCTTATTATTGACGCAACTATTATAATAAATAATATCACATCGTCATTCAAGGAACAGCTGAGTGTTTTAATAGTGCTCTTGTTTATATAGCTAACCCGGAATCGGATAACTTAATTCAAGTTATAATTCTATTATAACAACCACTAAATAACGGCATTGATTTAAATATAACGAAAGTTTTACGAAATTTTTACGAAAGATATATATTTTACTACAATATATTTCAACAGAATCAATGTCAACTTCAGGTAGAATTAAAATTCAAACTAAATCAATATAAATTGCTTTTTTTAAACAAACTAATTTATTCATTAATTTTTTATTAAATTAATTTCTGTTAAAATTCACAAAATTCCGTTTATTCAATTCAAATTTTAAAAATTTTAAAAGTTTAAAAACTCACAAAAGTTGAAATCAAACAACTTTTCAATAAATTTTTTACAAGATTGTGTTTACTAATATTAATCAATTCCTTCAGTCGATAGTGATCAGGAACTTTGAAACGCAGATGAAGGCAATCATTTCAATATATGTGGCATTGCACCCATGACATAAATATTCATAACCAAGATACGAACACCATCTAAGTAAGAATTGAAATTCACTAATAAACACGAAGGCTAGAAAGCCACAATTGCTTCCAACAAAGCCTCGAAAACATCAACTCTGGCAACATGCTTATGCCACATGAACTCAGCCAAGTACAACTCCAAATGATGACGTGCGGTTCTCGGTGTTTCTAGTTTGCTACTTGGCCGATCCCCATATACGTTCGACGGTCTGAGTATGAGTGCCGGTGTCAGGATCCACAAATTGTACTTGACCTTGAAGTTCTGGAATCCGGCCTTTTTCAGCTCCTTAAACTTGTAAGTGCGCGAACTGTATGAGAAGATGGTGGTGCCCTTCTTGATGTGCTTCTTGATCGCTTTCATCCGATTCTTCGCGCTTCAGTCTGAAACTTGAACAAGGAAGCACTCACCTGTATCACGGCAAAGTCCTCCAAAGATCCACTGTTGAGGCAACACCCGCCCTGCATTGTTCTTGCTCTTGGTGGACATCGACTTAACAAACTTCACAATTGTGTCTTCGCCTCCGATATTCTGTTGTGAACTTTGGCTTAACTGCTGGGCGACTGCATTTCTCATGTACGCTTTCCAATCGACTGTAGTCGTCTGAGCCATGCTCAGCTCCTCGTTGCACCACTTTTTTGAAGTCAGTTCTTTGACCCAACCGTTGAAGAAGCGAACGGTTGTGACGAATGGCAAGTGAGTGTTCGCGAACCAGTTTCCATCCCGTATGTTGACCTTCTTCTAGCAAGATATGATGTTATATTTCCAAAAATGCGTGTGCCAAAGTAAAGCTTCAGATTTGATTGCCCCTCAAGATTCCCTTCTCTTGAAAAAACGCAACGGCCTCCTTATCAGTGCTCGGCAAGTTAAAGATATTCATTCTAATCAAAAAAGTTGAAGTACTGTCTTACAAGAATGAACATGTACCGATATTCATGTTAATCAAAATAGTTGAAGTACTAAAGGCTCAAAATAAAAAATTTATTGGGGATCCGATAATGAAAAAGTACTGAATAATGTCAACGCATATAATATCTGCCATATATCATCATATTTATCTTGTTCTTCTAATGACAAATTTTCATCACTTTGTTGAGGTCCATAAATTAAAATAAATTTAAATGAAATTTAGGTTAATAATTTAAATAAAAAGTAAGTTAAGAAAAAAGACAAATAAAAGCGTTATCATGCACAGAATCGATAGTAAAGGAAAGTGTGATGGAAGCAGTATTAGAAAATGCCAAAAGCAATTACGAAAGGCAAGAATCCGGAAATCCGAGAAAAATCAATAAATAGTAAAATCATCGAAATCGAATGGGGAGAACAGGACAGGTAAAGAGTAGCTAATGGTCAACAAGATGATGTTTAGGGATTTATCAGAAATGGTTAGGAAGGGTCGAAAAGCATTTAAATGTATGAAAACAGAAAACGTTAATTAATTAATTAATTGGCTAATGGAAAACCCGAGCCAATGGAGAACCCGAGAGATGAAGGAAACTCGAGCTGGGTAAACAAGAAGAAGAGCAAACAGAAGAAAGATTTAGGCCCATTAGCTTGACACAATGATTAATTGGAAAAGAGCAAGGAGAAGATAGTGCGTGTAGAAAGGCCGGAAGGGCCATTAATTATCTTGGTTCGTTGGACCATTATGGGTGACAGCCGAAGCAGATACGTGGAAGCAAATGTCAAGTGAAAGATTGGCTCGGCAATAACCATTTGTCATCCCGATTTCGAGGAGTATATAAGGAAAGGGAAAATCAGAGAAAATCGGCATTTTGCCTCAGGTAGGGTAAGAAGAAACTGAGCTTAGCAAAAGGCGAAAACGAATCTAGGAGATTAAGGAAAAGAAGAGATAGAATAAGAATAAAAAGCGTGAAAAGGATCAAATCAAACAGAAAAAGAGGAAAACGTTGGTCAAGAGAACCTAAGAAACTAAAAGGTGAATATTATCTTTATCAAAGCATCAACACCGAGCGGAGAATCGGTCAAACGGAACTTTGATTATTAATTGTAAAGTGGTGATAAAGTATTTTGAATTTGTTATTTCAATATACGTTGGGTCGTTATTGTTTTGATTTAAAGGACACGAGGAGTCAGAGGGAACCGACTTAAAGCAATCTAAAACCCAACAACTTTTATGTCAATCAAATTTTCCCCGTGTTTGAAGAATTTGATTTTTGACGAAATGGTTGTTAAATTTTAGTTAATTTTTAGTTTGTTGTGGATTTTTAATTATTATGATAAATTAATATATTAAAATCATCTGTCATTCGTCATGGATAACAAATAAACAAATTGGACAAGAAACGGTATGCTTTATTGTTATTAAATATTAATTAGTAAAAACAACCAGTTTATAGGTAGGTCTGTTAAAGGGGTGCCTTGAAATAATTAACGGAGGGAATTTATCCTAATATTTATAAGAGCCACATGGAAGTAATACGCTTCTACTTTAAATACCAATGTAAATCCTAAGCATATTCAGAAATGAAACACTTTTTAAAATATTTTACGATTTCGTTCAGAATTCCACATTTTCATATTAACATATAATAGTTGAAATGTTGTTTCAGTGTGTCATTTGCATTATGATCTGCATAAGAACATGAATTTTATGTAGAATATTGTAAATTCCCCAGTAACCAAACACATGGAAAACTTGATTGACATAAAAGTGATGAAAATATACCATTAGAGGAACATGATAAATATGATATATGCGTTGACATTATTCGTATTGGGGTCAAACGACAGACAAAATGAATTTCCATTTTTTTATTATAGCACGATGAAAAACAAATTTCAAAATTCTATCAAAAAATATTACTTGTACAACAAATGTTTCAATTATTACAACTTTGATAAAATTTACAAACATGCTTCAGTAATAATGCAATTAAATTACTCATGAAATATTTCATTCATTCATGATGCAATGACCAATCAAATATCAGTTTGTGTGCATTGTTTAGCTGTATAAATACGAGTAAATTTCTATGCAATTCATCTCTATTAAACATGTGTAACGAACATTGTGAAGTTGTTGCTGAAGTCGAACAAGTTGCTGAAGTTGAAGAAACTGAAGCTGTTGGAGAAGTCGAACAATCAGAAACAGTTGCTGAAGAAGAAGTTGAGAAATCGTCAGAATAAAATCTTTGTTTTTTAATAAATTTTGATGCATTTCTATATTGACTTTATACATTTTGCCTATATTTTCATTTCTGATTTACATTTAAATTTTATATTTTTTAAATCAGAAATCACTATTATTTTTATGAAATTTTAAGCAAATGTAATTATTTATTTTATTAATTTCTCATTGAAATGGGATGCTTGAAATTATTTTGTGATTTAGTTGTCAGTGGATTTATAATTTAGAAACCTGTAGATTTATTATTTACAATTTTGAATATTTAAAAAACTAATTATTTTTACAAAATCGAGATTTGTAATTTTTATGTTTAATTATCACAATAATATTTTGACGTTTTATGAACCAAATTTTTCAATTTTATGTAAATTAAATGTGGAAATTAGAAACTATAGCTGAAATTATGACTGAAATGGATAAAAGAACATTCATAAAAATTCATCTAATTATTCATTACAATAACCAATCAGAATCCATCCGAATGATCCAATCAAAATTGAAGACACTGAAGCTGTAATAATATTCAAACAATCAGAAGTTGTTGAGGAATCATCAGAATAAAATTTTGTTTTCTAATAAATTTGTATTTCTATATTGTCGTTTATGCTGATATTCAAAATTATTTTTTGACAATTGAAGATGTTAATTTTCGTTATTTTATATAGTTAACTAATCTGATGAATAGTATAGTTAAATAAAAATCTCCTTAAGGACAATATCTAATATATAAAGATGAAAGTTTGTTTGATTTCTATAGAATAACCCACCGTTGGACCTAGGTCCTAGAGGTGCTGAAATTTTTCATGTGGCTGGAACGTAATAACATTAAAAAAATTAATTTAAATGAATTATTATGATAAATGTAAACTCGGGCGAAGCCAGGTACAACAGCTAGTTTTGAATAAATGTTTTCGAGTTATTAAATAATTGGTTTTGATATGATGTCTGTAACTAAAATAATTTTTATAATATTTATCTACTTATACATTTAGAGTAGTATAAAAAATCATTAATTATGAATTTAATTTTTTTAATAGCGTTATATCCAAACTGATCGGAAATTATGATATGTGATAATAAATATAAATTGCAAAAGAATAAATAACAGAATATTGATAATTCATTAAAATAATCTATTTAAGTCACATGCACATCTCTCATACATATAATTTATATATTTTAGTTTTTGGCCTTTTTTAATAGAAGCTTCTTAAGAAGCATGTTACATTAATGTTTTTGTTGATAAAACTTCCCATTTTCATTGTCACTTCTTTTCCAGCCAAAGAGAACGCCCTCACTTTCTGTTGAGACTGACTGAATACTTTTAAAAAATTTCAAGATATTGATGGAATTTTGAGATTTGATTGCAGTGGGTCGTGTGAAATAAATTCTTTTCTTCTGCTTTTCTTTTACTGATTATTACAATTACTGATATTATTTTGAAGAATGCTAAACCGACTTCTGAAAATTTAAATTTTGTAGCGTACTCTATGGCAGGGATGGACAAGGTTTTAAGTGACGAATCAAATTAAAATAAAAATATTTAACTGTGGGCCACAAGCAAAAATATATTTTTTATTGATTTTATATATACATATTAAATTTTACTTTTTGAAAATAATTTTAGAAATATTTGGAACTAATTGTGTTGTAGCCAGCCTTAATATAGCCTCCAGGTTTACGTCCGTAATACGAGATCGTAGCTTGCTTTTCTTTATATTCATAATTATGAAGGGTTGTTTCACATATATACGTTGAAGCAAACAAAGATGCGTAACGTCCCGCCCGTATCATATAAATTTGGGTACTTGTTCTTATCCACACATTTATAAAATTTTCTATGTCGCCGTTATTAAATTTTTGTTTTAATATTTCACAGATTGCAAGTCTATTAACTCCAATTGTATATAAGGCTGGCTTCTTCTGGATTTATTGAAAAGGATTCGAAAATATTTTAAAATCGAATTTATATTTTTTAAAATCCTCGAATCTTTTCTCAAAAATTTCTATTAATTTTCCAATATTTATAGCATAAAGTCGACTATATATTTTATTTTTAATACAACTTTGCCAATTCGGGAAATGAAAACATTGACCATTCAAAAATCGTGTTTGGAATAATTTTAATTTAATTTCGAATTCTTCCTCATGATTTGCCATATCTGATATAAATTGATTTTTTCCTTGAAGCTTCAAATTTAGGGACTTTATATGAGTTGTGACGTCCACCAGGAAAGCTAATTCACTTAGCCATTTTTCATCATTAATTTCTCGTACAAAGTTTTCCTTATCCGTCAT
The DNA here is from genome assembly GCA_959609185.1 of Schmidtea polychroa. Taxonomy (NCBI): domain Eukaryota; kingdom Metazoa; phylum Platyhelminthes; order Tricladida; family Dugesiidae; genus Schmidtea; species Schmidtea polychroa. Next base: position 55,018 of record CAUHTR010002461.1, read on the forward strand.
AAATATCTTTGGTAATTAACCCAGAAACCGTTTTAGGCAATTTCCTTTACTAAGCCATCATACTCCTCAGTAATAGATAAGATCATGATTTGGGATTCCAAAAATACCGACTTTTGCATTACCGGTATTACCGAAAAAAATATTTCTATCAACGGTATTACCGGTAAAAACCGGTAATACCGTCTTCTTTTATTCAACTTCTATTATTAATTCTCCCAATTGTTTCATATATCATTAATTTGTTAATTATTGGTTATTAACCCTTTGAGGACCGGCTTTTTTTAAAATTTAATTAATTAATTTGATAATTTACGATTGTTAATTGTTAATTACTTTCATAATCATTACATTTTATAAAAGATACACAATACAATTTTTTTGAAAATGTTTTATTAATCGATAAAATTGAATAACAATGAGGTCAAACAATTTATTAAAACTAATTATTACATTATTGCAATACATACATTCAAATCATTACATTACGTTTATTAAATAAAAATATTTTATAAAAAGAAACAGAAAAAAATAAAATGAATTTATTTACAATATTTTTTTGTATTAAAATATGATTTTTAAAAACACAATGTATCTAAACTTTCGTCCGCTAACCTAGACCTTATTCTCGTGCAAATTAATCCTGCGGTTGAAAAGGCTCTCTCGGACTCTACACTAGTAGGACGAATGGTTTCTAAATATTGGTAAACCATTTCTAAATGTTTACCACAAATGTTTTTCTCGCAAAAATATTTTTCATTTCTTTGCGAATCGTAGTTTGTAAATTCGAGCTTTTATTTACTCTTTCATTTCGCACATTATAATGAAGATTTTGATGCTTTTTTTTATATAATTTTTCTTTTAATGAACAAAAATTGTTGTCTTCATTTAAAATTACTTCAGGATTTTCATCATCTTCATTTTCATTTTCCTCTTCATATAAATTTAATTTCTCTATCAATTCTATTATTAATTTGGTTATCGTTGTTTTCGAAGGTAATTTAAATATGCTGTGATCATTGTGATTTTGTTGTTCTGGGTTGTGTAGAAATTGTAAAACTTTCGAATAAATTGTTCTTCTTTCTTGTATTCTGTAAACAAGTCCACTTTTTAATTTGATGCTTAATGCGCTGTCCAATGCAGTTAATTCATCTAACATGAATATTAATACAACATCTGCAGAAAGTAAATTAATATCTGATCCGCAAAGAGCTTCCACAGCAACTTTTACTGGCTGCAAAGCGGATATAATATCGTGCAATAATTTTAATTCAGCCTGATTAAATGCAAAATCTAGGTTCAAATCGATAATGTTTTTACGAATACAATCTTTGAGCTCATAAAATCTTTCCAGTGTTGTTAACAAGCTATTCCATCTTGTTTTTGAGTCATATAATAATGACTTTTCTTTTCCAAACTGTCCGATCACATGTTTTTGCAAAACTTCATCATTTTTTGTAGGTGATTTTTTAAATATTTTTATAATCGTTCTAATTTTATTAATTAGACAATTGACGCTAGGATCTTAGAGAATCGTCCAACATGATTTTAATACCCGAGTCATCTTCAATATCTTTCTCGTCTTCAAATTCAATAGGTTCCTGGTTTTCAATTTCAATATTTTCCTGGTCTTGATTTTCAATTTCGTCGATTTCTGTTGGTTTATCTTTTTTATATAAAATTTGTACAACTGCTAATTGTATACCATGAGCCATACATAATTGGTGAATAATATTTAAATTAGATCCAAATTTGCGCATTATTGATGCTCCATCTGTTGTGCAGCCGACGATATCTTTTAAAGATATGTTAAAATTTTCCAATTTATTTCTCAAAATTTCTTCACAATTTGCTACTGGCATTTTCCCATGAATTCTGCTGAGGCCGAGGTTCCAAAAAGTTGTGCCATCGTGCACATTGATATTTAAATATCTACAATTTCTAATCGATGTCCACTCATCAAGAGTTAAACTGAATTTGATTAACTTGCGCTTTCTGAACAGTAATTCATCTGTTACTTCATTCTTGGCATTTTTTCCATAATGGATAACAATATTTTGTATGGTACTTAGAGATTTTTGAATATTTTCGTATTTTCCCTCAAGTAGCTTTTGTATATCGTATGATTTACATATTGAAATAAACGGAAGACCATCTACAGCGATCATACGCGATATTACAGGTGGCAAAGAGTCGTCGATTTCTTTCCGCAAAAACGATGTGATTTGACCAGAACGAATAGTTTCCTATGTTTCGACAACAGCATCGTTATTGGTGTGACCATGGTCTCTTTTTAATAAATTAATATTGTGCTTGGTTCTTAAATGGGAATGTAATCCACTAGTACTGCTACCAGCTGCTTTGATGCGCTTACCTCAAGCTTGTATTTGGCATATGCCAGTATCCTTTTCTCGTTTGAAGTATTTCCATGGCGTTTCTTTCTTTCCGTTCATTGTGCTGTAAAATAAAAACGGATAATTGAAAATTAATAGTGCGAAAATGATTTAATATAAAACATTAACATAAAATATTAAATAAATTATTTCATTTTGAAAATTTGAAAATTATTTATTTATTTATTTACCTAAAAGGTTACTTAAAAGTTATTAAATATTTCTAATTAATAAAAACATTTCAATTTAATCAACTTCATTTAAGTAAAATTAAATGTATTTTCGCAGCTAAAATGTATGCCATTTTTATGGTTTTATCGTATCTTTAAAATCCCAGAATATTAACAAAATCGCAGTGTAACACTTAAAAAATTTCCAAGTAGCATAAATTTTTATATTTAATAAAATTCCAAAAAAAGTTTCGGGTGAATGATCTTTCTCTTTGGTGTTTTATTATTTTAAGTATTGAGAAAATGTAATAAAGATTAATGTTATTATCTGACATTTATCACAAATGCAAATTATTAAATTATTTTTTTGTCACCTTGATCTGTTTTCTTTTATTATGGTATTCCATTTATTTTCATTGTGACAAAAGATAAAAAAATTTAATTTCACGCAAAAAAATTTAATTATCTTTGTATAAATTTGGCGACTCTTGAGAAACAGGCCGAAAAAGATCTTGCCTTTCCGGCCGGCCTTTTTTACCTGCTATTCAAAAGAACCGTCAAATGTATCGGAATTACTTCCTACGGCCATTCGCCGACTCCAATCCGTCCAGATAAATTAGATATATTAGTGGTGATAAAATATAAAAGCTTCTTAGAAATGTTTTGTGTTGATGTAGACGTAGACCATGAAATGCCAATCAGCAAAGAAATAGGACTTAAAATATGATTAAAATATATCATTTTTAACGAAATTAATAATTATTACCGGTTTTTTATTTTGTAATACCGGTAATACCGGTTTCGGTATTTCCGGTAATGGAATCCCTAATCATGATATTCAGCTTCTATCTCCTCGAGAAAAAGTTTAAATTGGCGATGATTTTTTGCCTTCTTTTTAATGAAATTAACAGTTGAGATAACAATTTCAATACGTGTTCCATTCCAAAGTCTCTTCCCCACAAAGGTTTTGTTGGTGTATTATGCAATGAAATCGTAATAATTTTTAGATTTTGTTCCCCGAGATCTTTGGCAATCAATGACATCATACCATTATCAACACCAATCATACCCGGTGCACCGTCGGTAGTAATTCCAGCTAACTTATTTAAATTTAAATTGGCATCCTTGAAGGCTTCCAATAAATTAATATTTAAGTCTTCACCTGTTGTCTTTTGCTTCATAGATTTTACGGCCAGAATTTCCTCGATAACTTCAAAATTACCAGTTATACCCAGAAAAAAAGTCATCAATTGTGCTGTTGATAAAATATCGGTAGATTCATCTGCAGCGAAGAAAGAATACAAAGATTTTTGTGATTCCTCCTATAATTGGGAAGAAATATCTTCTGCAAGTTCAAAAATTCGTCTTTGTACTCTTGTTCTGCTCAGTGAGAGATTTTTAAACTTTTAGTAACATCAGGACAAAGTTATTCTGATGCAGTTATTAAACATTTTTTTTATAATTTCAACTTCAGTAAATGTACGAGATAATTTCGCAATCAAAAGAGCAAGATAATCACTAGTTTCAAGAGATACCTCAGCATCTTGGTCTATTTTTC
>CAUHTR010002462.1:0-16612 GCA_959609185.1 Schmidtea polychroa
ATTGTTCGCACGTCATCTGCTTGATCTACGCTTCTGGTTCTCCTTGTCGGCATATAGTTCATTCCTGATTGATTTGGTAATTGCGGATACATATTTTGTGTCATATTCATTGATGCTGATTGTTGTCCGACAATACCACGTCTGGTGGTATATAGCTTCCATTGGCTATCCACGTGTTTGTTTTTTCCTTTTCCCAATATGGTGCTGTTTCGATTTGTTTTTCCTTTGGATTTCCGCTTGGATATGGGTATTTATTGTTTCCATCTTCATCATCATCGCTATCACTGTTGGTTGATCGGCTTCTGAATCTGTCCAAAAACTTCGGCTTATTCTTTTTCAATTGTCTTCTTGTTGCTTCATCGTACATTGTTTGTCTGAATCGTCTACCTACTTCTTCATCTGTTCCTTTGATTTTTGTTAGTATTTTAATTAATCGCTTTATTCGATGTATATCCTTTGAATGGCCATGTAATACCATCGTTTTGGCCAAAAATGGTAGAAATCCTACTATCAATTTCCAATTTACTTTCTTTTCGCGCTTATATATATCGAAACAGGCTAACATTTGTGTTAGTATTACTCTGACAATCTGAATTATGAGTATGATTCCCAATATCCCTGCCATCATTTATCCGAATACTAAAAATCTTCCCCACATTGCCTTCATCATGTTTGATGTTGCTTGTTGGAAATGATCTGGCGATAGTAGTTGCTCGTAATTTGGACCTGATTGGAAGTTTGTTCCACCGGTTATTGTAACCATATTTGACAATATTGATTCCCGTCTTACTGGGAAGAGTACGTTTAATCGTGCTGCTTCAAGGTCTTCCTTCGAATACATGCCTCCGTTTGATACGTCTACTTGTTTGAAGTCTTGTTCCGTTTCTAGTTCTATTAATCCAAACTTCTTTGGTTCTTGTACCTTCTGCTCTTATCGGTAACATTATCCATTTTCCGTCTGGTTTCTCATTTAATGGTCCATACGCATTTGAACAATTAAATATATTCGGATAAAATCCGATTGGATTCATTATTCTGGTAACGGGTTGGATAAATCTATTGTGCCCTTTGTACCGAATTTCTAATTCGTTTGCAAATTTTCCTTGTGGTATTTTTCTGGCATCCGTGCGAATGTCTTGGTGCATGCGTACGTGTACATCACTTCCCCTACCATTCTACCGAAATGTCCATCAGGTAACGGGAGTGATGGCATTGTATTATCGCAATGGCCAGTTTGGTTTTTAATATCTCCTTGTTCAATGAGCAGTCATTTTGTATTAAGTCGTAATATACCTTTTGCAGGGTCGTTTGTCCTCGATGGAACAGGAAATCCATTTTGTTGTTTGCGTATAGATACAGTTTTATATCCTCGGTAGGTACCTTCCCCCGCTGCTTTATCTATGGTGTGTCGGGACATGTAGATACCCGCGTAGTTCGTTTGGAATACTATGCTATCGCATTTAGTGGTTTCCTTTCCTTTGATGAATCTCATACCCATATCCGGATCGTCCGTAATTAGTGCGGTTGGTGTCTTTTGAGTTACCAATCTTCGTTCTTTGTATATGGCCTCTATCGGTTTCCCATTCCTAATTTTCATTTTTCCGTCTATATCATCGTCTTCGTTTTCGTAGATTTCACCTTTTACTTCGTTAAACAAAGCACCTTTTAACAGTTGTAGTCGACATTTTTGTGTGTTAGCTTCGTACATGATTGTTGATGTTCCGGTTCTACATACGTTTTCATTGGCCCTGCAGGTGGGGTTTGTTTTCATTTGATAATTATTCGCATCGAATTGCACTTCGTATTCTTTCAGTTCTACTGTATAGGACTCGATCACTACCACTCCTGATACCGCTTCTCCTCTGATTGTATATGATCCGCCTGTTCATGACCCGTCGCTGGATTTGACTCGTCCGGCCACGTAAATGCTTTGAGTTTTGAACATTCCACTTTGCCCGTATATTGTTTTTCATTGATCCCGTTTTAAAGAGATCTTTGCAAACTTCCTTTTGCACATTTACTACTTCTTTATCTAATCCAGGTAGTATCATCGTTGAATATGAATATTGCCCGCAATAGTATGCTAGTATGCGTTTAGACACTACGCACTCCCTTGCTTGCATTCGGATGAAATCCGATTCCTGATAAACGTGGTATGTAACTTTTGATCTTACCACTTCTTATTTATTCGGGGATGCTTGTCTGCACTCTTCTATATCCCTCAACGCTTATCTTTCTTTCATTATGGACTGGTCACAATCATAGATCGTAAACCCTGTTGCCCCACTTGTGCATAACATTCATATCATCATAGTCATCATTAACAAATTTATTGACGCTTTTCTGCTGGCTGGATCTTTCATTGGTAACTCCCATTCTAATTCGTTCAACAACTTTTTCAATCTGATTTGCATCGACCTTTCCTGTTCGTTTTTTCGTGGTGCCTGTATGAGCCTTTTCCATCCTCCGGCGCGGATAATATGCGGTTCGATTGTGTTTTCGATGATTGTCACTGTCATTTCTACGTGATTGGCGAATTGCTTATTTGGTATTTTTCTCGCTGCTAATCCAATCAGATTGTACATTAGGTAAGTTATTACTGCTAGATGATGTTCATCATCGTTTGCGTTCGTTGTGAGTTGTTCAATCACTCTCCTCGTTTCCTCCCAATCTGTTTTAGAGGTTTTCGTTTTCTCTTTGATTAGCTTTGGAATTATCCCCGACACGATATTCCACAATTGTCTGACTTCTACGCTTGCCACTTTCCGTTGCCACAAACGTCTGAGTTGTGGGTTTGTTATTATTAGCATATCTTTTATCAGTTCTCGTATCCATTTCTCTCCCCTTTCGATTGTTGGTTGGGCTTCCTTTAGATCCCATACTATTTTATCTAATTTTTCTAATCTGACTTGTCCTTGCTCTTGTTTTAATTGTTCTTTAGTTTTGAATTCCGGTTTCTCTCCTTGTTTCTTGGGTCTCCTTTGGCCCGCTTTTCCATTGTTGTTCCGGTTTCTCTTGTATTTTCATAGTTCGGGTTTCTTTCATTATCGGTTCTGGGCAATGAGTTGTCGTTGTTTCTTAACCATTCGTTCCATTCGTCTATTATTTTGTCGGTTTGACCTTCTGGTGTTACTTATGTTGGTTCTTTTTGTTTCTTGAATTGCTCGTCAGTTTCGGTTTCTGTCGTATTGTCCATGATTTCCTCGATGTTCAGTTTCTCTGGTTGCTGATAACTTGTTGACGGTCTACTTGTTGTCCATATTTCTGCTCCCGTCGGCCATCTCACTAATATCGGCGTTCTTTCTCCTGCTTCCTCATCACTATCTTCTAGTATAATTTCTTCAACTTCTTCGGTCTCGTTCGACTTACTTGGTGCTTTGTTGGAACTTGGAGTACTCAAGCTACCTTTTGTTTGTTTGCTGCTTTTGCTTTTCCTTTTTAACGGTTTCCCCAACGTTTCTGCCATCGTTAACACATTTGTCTCTCCCAATCCCATGGGTGTTATTCCTATGTCTGCATTATCATCCAATGATTTCCCTTGTAATTGTAGATGGAATGGAGTTTCGTATGCTAATTTCTTTTTTAATTCCCTGATTTTTGTGGCTGGATGTACTTCTAATTCCTCAACATTTTTATCCGGGTATTTAATTCGAATTCGATATCTTTCTTGGGTATCTTGTGCCCATTCTTGATTTCACCACTTCCCAATGATTTGCTCCAATTGTTCCGGGTACCATTCGTTATATTGTCAATATTCCTCTATGGCCTTTACTATCTCTCTTAGATAGTGGATGTTTTCCGATGATTTTAGAATGAAGTTAGCCAATGCTACTACTTGTCTTTTTCAATTATTTCTACTGATTTTTGATATAACGTTTTCATTCTGTCGCGTATTCATTTCATTCAAACTGCTCCTCTTTCTGATATGTCACATCTCTCGTTCGAAATTCATCCATAGGTAGTATTCTGATTATTTGATGATTGTCCCACATACCCATTTCGCTTAAGGAGGTGTCATCTTCAGCTCGTAGTATTCTTTTGTCGTACATAATAACTACATCATCGATCATACCATCGTCGCTCTCGTTTCGCACTTTTTCCGTTGTCTCTTGGTTTTTCTTTTCTACTAATTCGTCTACCGTGCTCTGGTTACTTTTTTTTATTCGTCGTTTTTCCTCATTCGGCAACCATATTGTTACTTCCAATTTCCTTGGTTGCGTTTCTTTTAACCTCCCGTATTTGTAGATCAAATTGACGGTTCTCCAATCACTCATTCTGAATAATTCCGTATCTCGTAACCGGCTCATTAGTTCATGCATAGCTGGGGTTCGTCTGGCTATAAGCAAATTCCAGTTATCTTCTACTTGTTCTTGAATTTGTTTGATTAGTTTATCTAGGTTTCGTCTCAAAGTACATTGTTTTATTTGTTCCAATTTCAGTTTGATGTTAAAATCATATTCGGCCTTGGCGTCTTTAGCCCATTCGTAGATGTTGGCCAGTTGCTTTTCTTTGTGTAGCTTTAATATTTGAGTTTCCCCTGGCCATATCAATGCGTCTACTAAGTGCATGTCTGGTTTGATTTGTTCTCCTTGATATTGATATAGGTACTCTTTTTTCCTCGAGCTACCTAAATGCTCTCGTATCCAATCGAAAAGTTCGTCTGTAACTGTGCTTTTTATCCATATTCTTTCGAGTCCTTTACTTGTTCTGATTTTTATTACGTAGCGCGTGGTATCCGCTTGTTTCATTTTTTCCATATACTTTTTTATTATTAATTTTTCCTCGTTTGGTATTAAATCTTTCTCATTTCTCTCTAACTTCATTACTTTTTGTTTGAATCGTCAAAATGGTATAACATCGTTAACTCCTGGTTTCTCACTACCACGGGAAGTATTTCTGCTACTTGTTTTATCGCTTCTTCTTTTTCTTTTCTGATTTTTATTTCGATATTGTCGTCCTCACTTTCACTGGTTATCTCGCTTTCGCTTTCTTTCTTTTCGATTTTCCCTTTTGGTTGTTCGCTGGCTTCGTTTAATTGTAGTATTTCTTCCCCCAAACTGCTCGCATAATCTTCCTCGTCGTCTGATGATGATATATCTTTTGTCGTTTTCATCATATTGATTCGTAAATTTCTCATCCTTGGTACTTTCTTTAATTTTTTATTTTCGAATATCGTTGTCTCTTTGGATTCTAGTTCTTGTATCATTTTGTGGTTCATATGACTGGATTGCTCCTTGTTTTTGTTGTTTTCAGTTTCTGTTTCTGTTTTCGTTTTATCGTGTTCTCTTTCGATTTTATCTTTTATCTTTTTCCAGAATATTTTCTGAATTCTTTGGTTTCCTTTTAGGATCGTTGTTGGGTTCTCGGTTCTGATTTCTGTTATTGTTTCTTTTGCTTTTTCTGGTTCAGTCATGGGTACTACCCTTGGGATTTTCCCGAAATTGTAACAGTACTGATTTTTTATATCTTCTACTATTTTCATCATATTTATTCTCAATGGTTGTTCTTGTCGTTGTTGGTTGCGTTCTTGTTTTATTCTCTCTTCTTCAGCTTGCAATCTTTGCCAGTCTTGGGCATGTTGCTGCCTCTCGTAATTGTTGACATTCTCTGAGCTTCTCATCATACGTATATTCTGGGTTTGCTGAGGTGCCGGTTCTTGCCTTGGTCGCATTAATTGTTGCATCATCTGTTTCATTTGTGAAATTTCTTGCATGACGTTCATTTGCTTTCCCTCACTGGGGTTGCTTTGTTTGTTTGTTGCAGATTTGGAGCATAATTATTATTTCGCTGAGGTGGTCGTTGTTGTTGGCCTCTTTCTCGGCATTCTCTCGAGATATGCAATCGTTGTCCGCATCGATTACAATTTGCATTTCTATAGCAATCTCTGTCCCAATGCCACGGTTTTTCACATGTCCGACACTGTTTATTATCGTTCATATTTCGCCGATTGCCAAAATTGTTTCTGTTATTCGGGTTGCTACGTTCACCATTATTCCCGCTTGATCGTCCTTGTGGTGGTTTGAAGATTTGATGCGCTCCTGGTATGAATTGATTCATTTTTGGTTCTTGACTATTATTATCTCCATTTTCTGCTTTTACTATTGATGTTGCTATCCTCCCATCCTCTTGCATAATATTCATTTGAGCTGGAAGGTGGAGCTCTCACATCGTGTAGCCCAATCTATGGCCTCCTCCAACGTTGCGCACATTTGACATCCTACAGATGCTCTTACTTCTCGGCGTAATCCCTCTATGAAGTAGTCGATCAGATTTTCCATTCATCGCTTTCTTTGCCAATCTCCGTAATTCGCTTGCATTATAGTGTTATTGATTCGTTGGCTCTTTGTTTTCTATTCGCCAGTTCACCAAGTGCTTGGTTTATCGGTTTGCTGGCTCCGAAAGTTTTCTTCAGGAATGTTTTAATATCATCCCAGTTATCTAATTTCGTATGTCCCTCTCTAGCCTCCAAATACACTTCTAATGCACTATCGCACAAAAACTATGGTATTCTTTTACTAATTGCCTCGGGTGTCAATCCACACACCGTAATATAGACTTCAAAGTTGGCTATAAACGTTGCTAATTTATTTGCGTTTCCATTAAACGGTTCGCCTCTAAATTTCTCTTTATACTCTTCGGTTTTTGCAGTATTCGTCATGATTGGTTCTGGTAAATCTACCGTTTCTTTTAGATTATTTAGCGATGCGGTTAAACTACGGACGGATAGTTCTTCGGTGGATGCTGTCAAGCTGTTTGCTATGTCTTTTATAATATCTTTGGTTTTCGATTGATTTGGGGTATATCCGGTTGTTGGGTTTTCTTTGTCGTTTATTTGTATCTGGTTTGTTTCTCCTAGTCCTTGGGTTGATCCTCTTCGAAATTGTGTCGATCTTCCTCTTTTGGATTTTTGTAATTGGTCTCCTAAAAATAATGAATCTCTTGGCTTACTTGCGGATCTGAGTTTTCTTGTATCCGTGATTCTCTCTTACGTTTCTCTGTCTTCTCTTGTGAATTTCTCTGTGGTTAGCGGTCGCTGAATGGGATGGATTCGGTTCTGAGGGTGTTTTCTTCAAAGAATGCTCTGTGTAGTTTCGTTAGTGGTATCTTGAGGAGATCTGCTAATCCTTGACTAATTTCTCCTATTAAGTCGAAGCTAAGTATATCGATGATTCGATTGAAGTCGTTGTCCGTATCGTCCTCCGTTCTTGGTTGGTCCTGGTTGGTTGTTGGTTTCTTCGGATTCCTTTTGTGCGGGTTCTGGATTGGCTTGATGGGCTGGATTGGCTTGATATCTAAAATGAAAAAATGATATCGTGTTGCACCTGCTTACACGACTCCATCATTCTTTCTGCAACATCCAAACACAGACACCTTTTTGAGTTTCTGTTTGTGCTTCCCCTATCTTTTCTACCATCACTTTCGCGGGCTATAATTTCCCATCATCCCATATTTTTCGTCGATTTTAAATTTTCTATGTGGGGTAGTAACAATTATCTATGTAGTCGTAATAATTATCTATCGTTAATTAATTATCTATTTTTATTACATATCGCGTGGTATCGGCCTGCTTCATTTTTTCCATATACTTTTTTATTATCGACTTTTCCTCGCTTGGTATTAAATCTTTCTCGTTTCTTTCCAATTTCATCACTTTCTGTACGAATCGTCTAAATGGTATTACATCGATGAACTCTTGGTTTCTCACTACCACTGGGAGTATTTCAGCTACTTGTTCTGTCGCTTCCTCCCTCTCTTTTCTCAATTTTAGTTCGATGTCATCGTCCTCACTTTCGCTTTCTTCCTCTTCGATTTTCCTTTTTTGAGGTTCACTAGCTTCGTTTAATTGTAGTATTTCTCCACCCAAACTGCTCACATAGTCTTCATCTGATGACGATGTACCTTTTGTCCTTTTCATCATGTTGATTCGCAAATTTCTCATCCTTGGTACTCGTTTTAGTTTCTTATTTTCGAATATTGTTGTTTCTTCGGATTCCAGTTCTTGTAGTATTTTATGGTTTAGACGACTGGGTTGTTCCTCGTTCTTGTCGTTTTCATCTTTTACCTCTGCTTTCGTTTTATCATGTTCCTTTTCGATCTTATCTTTTATCTTTTTCCAGAATATTTTCTGAATTCTTTGGTTTCCTTTCAGTATCGTTTTTGGATCTTCTGTTCTGATTTCTGTTGTTGTTTCTTTTACCTTCTCTGGTTCAGTCGTAGGTGCTATTCTTGGGTTTTTCCCATAGTTATAACAATATTGATCTTTTACGTCCTTTATTAATCTCATCATATTTAGTCGTAATGGTTGCTCTTGTCGCTGCTGGTTACGTTCTTGTCTTATTCTCTCTTCCTCAGCCTGCAATCGTTGCCAATCTTGTACATGCTGCTGTCTCTCATAGTTGTTGATGTTTTCGGTGCTTCTCATCATTCGTATATTCTGTGTTTGCTGGGGTGCCGGTTCTGCTCTTGGTCGTAGTAATTGATGCATCATCTGTTTCATCTGGGAGATTTCTTGCATGACGTTCATTTGTTTCCCTTCACTAGGGTTGTTTTGTCGTTGCGGATTTGGGGTATAATTATTATTTCGTTGCGGCGGTCGTTGTTGTTGACCTCTTTCTCGGCATTCCCTCGAGATGTGGCCTGGTTGTCCGCAGTTAAAACATCCTCTCATTTGGCATATATTCTCCGTATGCCCCCGTCGCCCGCAACGATTACAATTTGCATTTCTATAACAATCTCTGTCCCAATGCCCTGATTTACCACATGTTCGGCATTGTTTGTTATCATTCATATTTCGTCGATTATTAAAATTGTTCCCATTGTTTAGGTTGTTGCGATCACCATCATTCCCATTTGATCGTCCTTGTGGTGGTTTAAAAATTTGGTGCGCTCCTGGTATGAATTGATTCATTTTTGGTTCTTGGTTGTTGGCACTTCCATTGTCTGGTTTTATCACGGCTGTAGCTATCCTCCCATCCTCTTGCATGATGTTCATTTTTGCTGGGAGGTGGAGTTCGCATCTCGTAGCCCAATCTATGGCCTCTTCTAACGTTGTACACATCTGGCATCCTACAGATGCTCACTTCTTCTCGGCGTAGTCCCTCTATGAAATAGCCGATCAAATTTTCCTCTGGCAATTTTCCATTCATTGCTTTCTTTGCTAATCTCCGCAATTCGCTGGCATATAATGTAATTGATTCATTTGCTCTTTGTTTCCTATTTGCTAGTTCGCCAAGTGCTTGATTTATTGGTTTGCTAGCTCCAAAAGTTTTCTTTAGGAATGTTTTGATATCATCCCATTTATCTAATTTCGTATTTCTTTCTTTAGCCTCTAAATATACTTCTAATGCGCTATCGCACAAAAATAACGGCATCCTTTTGCTAACTGCTTCGGGTGTCCATCCACATACATCGATATAGACTTCAAAGTTGGTTATGAACGTCGCCAACTTGTTTGCATTTCCGTTGAACGGTTCACCTCTAAATTTTTCTTTATACTCGTCGGTTTTTACCACACTCGTCATTGTTGGTTCTTTAGTTTCTATCGTTTCTTTCAAATTATCCAACGATGTACTCAGGCTATTGGCAGATAGTGCTTCTGTTGACGCGGTTAGGTTGTTGGTTATATCGGATAGACTACCTCTACTTCTAGATCGACTGGGTGTGTATTCGGCTGTGGGGTTTTCTTGATCGTATATCGGTATTTTGTTGGTTCTTCTTGCTCCTTGTGATATCCCTCTCTGATGTCTAATTGATCGTCCTCTTTTGAGTTGTTCTAATTCGTCTCCTGAAAATAATACGTCTCCTGGCTTACTTGAAGATCTAAGGCTGGGTTTATCCGTGATTCTTTCTTACGCTTCTCTGTCTTTTCTTGTAGATTTCTTTGCAGTTAGCGGCTGCTGACTTGGGCTAGTTCGGTTCTGGCTGTGTTTCCTTCGAAGAATATTCTATACTCTTCTGCTAATGATATTCTGAGGAGATTTAGGAGTCCTTGGCTGATGGCTGCTAACACTATGAGACTGAATATATCGGTGATTCGCTCAAAGTTGGAGACGTCGTTATCTGTATCGTCTTCCGTTCTTGAAATCTTCGGGTTGTGTTACTCCTGCTGAGCGGGTTCTGAATTGGTTATCTCTGGTTGGTTGTTGATTTCTTCGAATTCCTTTTGTGCAGGTTCTGGATTGGCTTGATTGACTGGATTGATTTGATATCTAAAATGAAAAAATGATCTCGTGTTGCACCTGCTTACACGACTCCATCATTCTTTCTGCAACATTCAAACATAGACACCTTTTAGGTTCCTGTTTGTGCTTCCTCTATTTTTTATGCAATTACTTCCGCGGATTATAATCCCCCATCAGCCCGTATTTTTCGTCGATTTTAAATTATCTATATGGGGTAGTAACAATTATCTATGTAGTCGTAATAATTATCTATCGTTATCAATTATAGTATAGATAGGTCGTTGTCGGTCACTGCTTATTGCCCCCCTTTATTTTCTGTATTCTCTTGCGCTATTTCACTTATCCCTTCTTATCTGTTTTCTCTCACTCGGTTCTACTCTGGAACCAATAAAAAAAATCATTTCCCCGGTTTAAACCAAAAAAAAAAAAATTAAATTCTGTAGAGTTTCTCTACTTATCTGGGATCCCTTTAATTATTTAATTATTTTCTTCCTTGTGTTAATCATTTATTCTCACTTATTCTTTATTTTCACGATCTCTTTAATTCATTCTCCTTTTCTGTTCTCTTTCTCGCTAAAATTTTATTATCATCTACCACGAGCTCGTTTATTCTTCTCTATAATCTAATTCTATTATCTAATTCTAATTGTTTTCCCTCAATTTCTTTTTCTAGCTAGCTTTAATATTCTATCTCACTATAATTTCTAGCCTAAATATGCTATCTCACTTTAATTTCTAGGCCTTTACGACTGGCTGGCACTTTTCAACAGCTTAATCTTCATAATCCTGACCGGCTGGACTTCTCGCAACTCGGTCTTAAGTTTCCTGACTAGTTGGACTCTTCACAGCTCAGTCTTAATTCTCCTGACCGGCTGGACTCTTCAACAGCTCGGTCTTAATATCTCTGAATCTGCATGCTTCTACCTCTCTTTCTCTTTTTTTACTCCAACTTCTCATTTGCTCTGTTTTCATTTTTAATTTGTCGACCTGATCTTTACCGCTTGAGAGTGTTTTCCCCTTTCCCCCCTTGCTCAAAACGCAAAACGATCGCGATGATCCATTTCTGCGTTGGCATGGTGATCAGTCATGCCGCAGCAAATTTTCATCATTTGCGATGGTACCTCGTCCTACGCTCCTTAGGTTGATCCATTATCCCCTCCCAATTGGTTTCTTTATGATGGGACGTACCACCCGAAGGTGGCTCGGTTTGTATTCCTATATCCTATATTGGGACTAATTCCACGTTAGTTTTACTTTTTTTCTCTTCATTTGATCAAAATAAAATAAAAGAAATAAAATACTCAGCCCACAACAAAATTTTTATTAACCATAAGAATAAAAATTAAAGACGTTAATAATAATTCACACTTACAAAATTACATGTACTCATATTTCTAAAACTTTAAGCGTTATTATCAATTTCAATACGCAGAAACACTAATGAATCTTTAGTTACTTTTAATCACCATAATAAACCATATGGGTTTCCTTTATCTCATATTTACACATCGTACACTTTCCTAAATCTTTCACACATTCCTGTGACTGAGGTGTCCACAAGGTAGGATGAGAATTCGTATAGGACGCGATTTACAGATACAACATGTTTGCAAGATTGTTCTTTGTTCGTCGATTTTCTCCTTGATTGTCTTTGGTATATTATTTAATTGATCTCTGATGTTTGTATATTCTAAGTTTATCTCTGGGTGATTTAATCTTTCTTTATACCACATGTATTTATTTTCGATGTTAACTTTATGATCGGTTTGGTTCAGTCCTACTGCTAAGATTGTATGGTTGGGTGTTAATTGTGATTGGTCGAATGATTGTTGTTGGATAAGTTTGATGGTTTCAAGTTTTTGCGTGAGTGTTTCTATTGAATCGTTTGTGCGAGTAAATTCGACTATTTGGTGTATTTTTGTCTCGGGTTCTGTCATGCTCTATAAAATGAAGATGAATAATTTGTCAGTTATGGTTAATGTTTATATTTTTTAATAAAACAAACAAAAAATCTTATGTCTCAACCCTTTATATTTTATTTTCATTTCATTTATTTTATTAAATTCCCCTTTATTCGATCGTCTGTGGTGAACTTCGCCTGTCTGCCCAAAACTATCGTAATCAAAGAAATCGCTGAGAATAAACAAAATTTTAGAAAGCAAAATTTTAACTAAAACTCTGATTGTCGATTATTTTCTTTTGGTTTTTAACTTCGTCCTGACATTTTTCAATTCATCCCGACTGAGCCCCCAAAAATCATGCTGGGGTATTACTCGGTTGACTTAAACCACTTTAACTTCTCGCCTAAGGGATGATTGTCCATTCCGCCTACCTCATCTGCCATTATGTCAACTCGGAGCAGAACCCTGCATAATCTATACTCCAACATAGTACCCGTGAATCACTTCACGTTGGTAATGCACTATGCCGGCGAGACGCCAGAAAGCAGGTGAGCCCCTGCCTTAGGACTACTCCTTTCTGAGGCCTCGACTTCCTTCTCCCTACTGCCGTTAGAAGGGCTTACGTCTAACTAATCCTTTCACTGTGTCTAAGCTGGATACAAATGTTTAGTACATCATCGAGTCTCAGGAGTTTCATCATATATTTATGGAAAATTCACATCAAAACATCACGCAAAGGAATTACTCGAGAACAAAAAATGATTTATTAGATGATAATGATACAGCAAACACAAAACAGATTTACACACAAGATATATACATCGACATCGAAAGATCAATAGTTCGTTGCGAATGTTCACTAACAAAACTGTCACACCGCAGCGGGATTATCACTTTTCCCATTCGGTGTCGGCCAAATGTTCATCCAAGTCGAAAAATTCCGACGCATTTTCTTCCCAGGTAACGCCAGCAGCGGAAATGGTACGCCCTGGGATCCCTATCGTCAAATCGATTATAGTGGCAGTACTGTTTGCGTTAACAGGAGTGTTATGGAGGTTATAGTAGTTATTATAGTTAATAAACTATTGTTTTTATTGTTATGTGTGTTTTCTGGGTTGGTGTTTGGGTTGTAGTAGTAATTGGTGTTTTCTGAAGTTTGAGTATTATCGTAGTTGTTGGGTGTTTGTGGAATATTTATTGGATTTGTTTGATTTGATGCCATTAATTGTTTTGTTGTTATTTTTTATTGCTTGTTGTGCGAAAAAAAATTGTGGTTTGTTTGAAGGATATGGCCTACTGTGTTCGGCCAACAGTGTCACTAGCCTTTATAGTTCTATAATAACTATACTGAAAGGTTTCGTGATTGAAAGAAAACGTAGAATGCGTGTGTTGTATATATTTTTTCTTCTGACACCAGTTGTTATGGAGGTTATAGTAGTTATTATAGTTAATAAACTATTGTTTTTATTGTTATTATTGTTAATTATTGTTAACTTATGTTATTTTGGAGGAGAGTTTGAAGAGCCCGAAAGAGTCACCGTTAAAACTTGTGGCGGGACAATCGGGGTGCGTGTTATGTAACCACAAATAAAAATAAAAATAATAATCAACAAAATTCAATTGTTATCACAAGTTTATTAACCAGAATAAAATAATCGTACTTGAATCAGTTTCTTAATTTACTTTTCTCAATTCTGTTTCTTGAATTAGTTTCTTAATTTGCTTTTCTCAATTCTGATTCTTGAATTAGTTTCTTAATTTACTTTTCTCAATTCTCTTTCTTGAATTAGTTTCTTAATTTGCTTTTCTCAATTCTGTTTCTTGAATTAGTTTCTTAATTTGCTTTTCTCAATTCTCTTTCTCGAATTAGTTTTTTCCTCAATTCTGTTTCTTGAATTAGTTTCTTAATTTGCTTTTCTCAATTCTGTTTCTTGGTTTCTTAATTTACTTTTCTCAATTCTGTTTCTTGAATTAGTTTTCTTATCAAATTTGATTAACGTTTTAACTTTCAATTTGTAGTTTATTTGTCATATAATTAATCTTTCAATTTTTTTTTATCGATTTTTTTATTTCCTATAGCGATAATTTACTATAGTAAATTATCGCTATATAGTTTTTTTTTGAAAATCTGGATTTCCCAGATGGTGGCATTTTATATTTTAGTATTCACAATTCCTAATTGTGAACACTAAAATATTAACAAAAATAACTGTACATTACAAGGAGCATCTGCCGATTGTTTTCTCTCCTTAGCAGCTACTCGCTCTCATTGTTTCTTCTTGCGCTTGGCTCTCGATAGTTTCCGTCGCTTGGGTTTTGAAGCAATTAGTGTGTTCGGTTGCGCCGTAGACGTAGACGCGATAGGCGGCAACACCTTACTGGTTCCGGTGATGGTCACATCGGTAGGCTTGGGTGAAAGGTCGGCTTCCACACACTCGGGACAAGGCTTCTTGGTCGGAGGTGACCGACCGAAAGAAGTGTCGCGGTGGACAGGGAAGACGCTGTCCACCTCATGAATGGGGATGCGGACCATCCCTCGGGCGGTGGCTGCCCGCAGATAGACCCTGTGGAGAGCCTCCGATTGCTCTCTCACTAGGCTGCGCTGGGATCGGCTCTCGGAGACTAGAGCATCGTGACAGTGCTCGCCGCGGCACAGTCCCCCTCGCACCTCCTCCAACCGCACCGGGCCAAACCATGCACCCTCCAGCTCGTCGATCTTTCCCTCACATCGACCGATCTGGGCCTGCAATTCCTCGATCACAGCACTCCCGTCCGCGCAAGGTCCGAGAGTAGATTTTGTACTTGGTAGCATTTCTGGTGACTGCAAAGAAGAGATAAAGATAATCCCAATAAGGCTAGATTTACAAAATCATCATTCCGACATAACCATTCATTAACCGTCTCGAATCTCACACCACTCGCCCATACCATCCAGACAAGAAAAGAAAAAGGGTCGGCGAACAAGAGAAATTCCCCCCAGACGATCGCTCTTTATCCATTTTATATTATTTATCTACAGAAAACTGGTCGGCAACATATGACATCGCCTTAATAAATATAGTGATTTATTATTGAAAAAGGAATGAAACCATATAGTTATGTGAACATAATAATATTTAAAACTCTCTCGGAAACATTACAAATATATTTAAAAACTCGCTAGCCAGAAGGAAAACCAGTCTAGTCCGTCTCGTAAACTCCCTTTTCCCCTTTTTTAGACAATTATTAGACATGAAAATTTAACAATTTCACCAACTTAATCAACCATAATGACAAACCCCCACAAACACCAAAACTCCGCAACTCCAAAGCCCGCGCCCAAGACCTCCGACCGCACGCATCAAGCTCCACCACTCACAGAGAATTGCACCAGAAATCGGCAATCTACACACTTGTACGACGGGACGACCTCGCCAACCCAAGATTATCGGCTGGTGAACTCACCTACTGTTATGGCAGATAACTGAAGATTATGACAAAATGTTGAGCATTACATGTGGAACGATTCCCTGGCGAGTGCCACTGATGATGATTTGCATTAGGTAACCCAATGGTTTCTCATCGATGGCTTTGTGTAGAACTGTCACGGGCTTATCAGTAGGTACTATTACGTTATCGCTGGTATGTATCTGCATGTGGTGTTGACACTTGAACTCGCAATATGTTCACTTGTGTTTGCCTATTCCATGAAAATCAAAATCGATCTGGCGTTTTCTCATTACGTTGGACCCCAATCGGACGCTACACTGCGCCGACTCCCGCCGAACAGGAAAATGGAAAATTATCCTCGCGATTTACAACCTATACCATACATCTCCTCGGGCAACCGACTTATTTACTAGAAAGGACCCACCATGATGAATACCCAATGATGAATAGAGCCGCTCCGACTGCCTGACACTACCTCAATCGCCACTCACTCAAAAACATAGCTTGCTTGAACCCATTAAAATGCACATGTTGTCCAGCAATCAGTAGCCAACCAGCGTAAGAATCTGACCAGTTATAGACAGGGAAAGGACATATCTGAGACCTGCCCATCAACCCAGTCAGACTGCGGAACCCAAACCCGACTCTAGTGACTGATCTCTCAGGCAATCGGACCAGTCAAGCGTTACATATAAACCTCAACCCAGCCAATCCGACCAGAAGCCTATAGTACCATGCGGAGCCCGAACCCAACTCCAATGAAAGATCTATTAAATTAAGATCTATTAATTTTAAGATCTATAATCCAAGAAACCTCAACCCAACCAATCCAACCAGAATGCCATACTCAGTCCAATGTTTCATATGTTCCAGATTTTTGTAAACCTCAACCCAACCAATCCAACCAGAAGGCCAAACTCGGTCAAATGTTTCATATGTTCCAGATTTTTGTAAACCTCAACCCAACCAATCCAACCAGAAGGCCATACTCAGTCAAATGTTTCATATGTCCCAGATTTTTGTGTTGTCTTGCCTCATACCTATATTTATATCTAAATATTTGTAACCCGACCATGACTTATTACAGGAGGTAGGTGCTGA
>CAUHTR010002463.1:0-37786 GCA_959609185.1 Schmidtea polychroa
TAAATCAAATATTTGTGTTGAGGTTTGAAAGTAAATTATTAAATTATATAGTTCAGATTAAAAGGAAAGCCGAATGCTTACCTATAACCCACCATTAATAAAACAGATATTGTTTATAAATTCATTGAGGAAAAGGAACGATTATACAAAAATGATAGTTTTCACTACATTTTCTACATTATTGATACCAAAAAATACTTTAAGAAAAGGTTAAACATAATAAAATAAACAAAAATTACTGTCAAAATTTCCAGATTTTCAAATTAAAGTTCAAAGGCTATTGATAATTTTTCGAATTAAAATTATAGATTATACAGTGCTTATTACAACACTGATGAGGAATAGCACGCTCGTATAACCTTGATTTGACAAATCTCTCACAACTGAGAAGTGTAATAATTGGTATTTTTATATGGTTGTTTTTTGATTTTGACTTGGCTGTACTCGTCAAACTTTACTCTATTATCAACTGAATAATTCATGCTGCTTCTCTTTATTTCTGTTTTCTCTTTAGTTTCTCTGCTTCAGTTTTATTCAATTTTTTTAAAATTGTTCTTTTAATTGTTCCTCCAAACTGTTCGCGAATACTATTCTCCCACGTGTTCTCTTAATTTTCTAAATTATCCTCTCTATAGTTCTGCCTGCTTTTGCTGTGCTACCTCATTTTATACCTCGTCAATTTGTGACACTTTAGTTTATATTCAATTCCTATTTTTCCTGCAATATTATATGTTAATTTTCAGTGCGACCGAATTATCTTTGGCAGCTGTCGAGATATTTTCTAATTTTCCCTTTTGTGGATTTGGCCTGTTTTCGTCCTTTTGCTTTTACTATTTAAATATTGAATTTAAATGTATTAATTAAAATACATAAATTGTGAATCAACCAAATGTTTCATTAATTCATGTGAATGTAAATAGTCTGATTCTAAATAACAATTAAATTTATCCTTTTCAAATCCAAATTTTAAGTCTTAGTACTTAATAGTTATTTAAAAACTTAAGTTTCTGTATACTGTAAAATTTTAATTTATATGAAATTATGGCGAAAACTAGTTCACATATTAAACCGTTAAAAATTTTAATTCTTAAATTTCAAAAAGAACGACTCTTTTGTTTTAATATTTATTCTTGAGTAATTGATGTACGCCATTTAATTTTAATTTATGAGATATATGGTTAAAGTGAGATGAAATTTAAAATTTAATAATCCTTTTTTATTATGAAAAATTAAATTTCTGTAGTTGAAGTAAAATTTTAGATACACGTTTAGTATCTTAATTGCAGCCAAAGTAAGCATGTATTTCTTTAGTTGAAGTAAAATTATTTATCGTTGTATATAGATTATAAATGCGTTTTAATTGCAGCCAAAGTAAGAATTTATATTATTCAAAATTTATAAAAAATTTTTATATTATCTATTATGTATTAATTACCTTGTCGTGAATTTACCACAATCTGTAAACCAGATTTCATTATTATTTTCGACAACCTGATGGAAAATTATATTGTTTTCGATTATCTCAGTAAGATTAAGATATTGAATTGAGGATCAAAACTAATAAGGTTGACAGTATTATTATTATTTATAATTGATTTGATAATTTGTGACAATTATACCTTGCCGTTGGTAAAGCTACATATTAATAAAAATTTGATATATAACGAATAATATAATTAAGAAAATAAAATTCAAAATAAAGAGTGAATTTATTAATGTTAATTATCATTTTTTTGGGCCGTCCTGCCTTCTATCATTCAAAATTCCATTGATATTTCTCCTTTGTTATTAAGTATTAATGTATTTTGATTTTTATTTCATTGTATGACTTTAAATCGCTTTTATTGCGATTCTGTCACAAATGTATTGAAGTAGTTAATTTTGTTAATTTATTTAAAAAAGAGTTAATTAAAAAATAGTATAAACTGAAAAAAACCTAATTATTTTTAAATTTTTATTAAACTGAAAATTCATTCAAATAAATTTCCATAATTATTAAAGAAAAAACAGAACTCTTTTAAAAATGGTGCTCTTAAATTTGTTTCAACACCTTTTCTCTTTTTGATTTCCACCTTTAAACGATTCAACTGCTTGCATTTTCACTCCAATAATTAATGATTTCATATTTATGGCAGACTGTGACGAGTACAAGGTTAAACTCTCTTAATCTAACATAACTTTTGTGCTCATCCGTCCAAATTATCGAATTTTAAACCATTTGTCAGCAAATAGGGCTTGCAATACCGGATCAAATTTTCAAAACCGGTATTTCGGTATTTCATTATATTAATACCGGGATCCCGGTATTAATACCGGTATTTAAGAAAAAACAAAAAAAAGCAAAACTACACCGCAAAAAATAGAAAAAAAAATATTTATAAAGAAAATAAAATATTTAATTCAATAACGAATAATTCGAAACAATAAACTTTTTTTTTAAAGTGCCACAAAAGACAAAAAAAATATAAAATAAAAAAAGTAATAATATAATTAATAATATATAAGAATAATAAGTCCTATGTCCTATTGTTGTGATTTGCCTTTAAAATATGCCCTCAAAAATGTTAAACTATCAAGAGTTTTGTCGCTTAAGCTGGATCGAATTTTTGTGCAAAACAGCCCTGCTGCTGAAAAGGCTCTTTCGAACTAGTTGAAGATATTTTCCTCTAATATGTTCTACTTCGAAGTATGCTAGTTCCTGTTTTATAACTAAGTACTTTAGAATTCATCGTTTTTGAAATTCCACTCGCAGTATTCATCACATTAACTTTCTTGGAAATTGCCATTTCTAGTTTTTCTTTCATTGTCATCGAACTTAGAATTTCTGGCTCAGAATCAGCAGATAACTCAGAAACGTCGATGGAAGAGGCTCCCATGTTTTCAATATCGATGACATCGATAGTATATAAGCGTTCCAATAAATTTATAATTATTTTTATACTTGTTGCGTTGTTAATTCGATTAAAAATTTCATTTCGGTCGTCATCTGCTGATTCAGTAGGATTGTGCAGGTATTGTAGTAGCCTTTGTTTTATACGAATAATTAGCTCTTCTTTGAATTCATTACTCAAAGCAGTATTCTGTTCTGTCAATTGATTAAACATAAATAGTAAAGCTACATCTGCGCTAAGAAGAGTAGCATCTTGACGACAACAAGCTTCAACAGTTAATTTGATTGGAAGAAGAACTGAAATAACTGATGATGCTAAAGAAAAATCAATTTCCGAAAATGATATTTCGGCATTTAAATTTAAATCAATCAAAGCCTTTTATATGCAGTTCTTTAACTGGACAAAGCGTTCTAGCATGGCAAGTAAGCTATTCCAACGTGTTTTAGAATCTAGAATTAAATTCAGTTTCTGTTTCTGTAAAGCTTTATCATTTTTCATTGGCGAACGTCTGAATAGCTTCACAACCTTTCTTATTTTTTTAATCAATGGCAAAAAAATTTAATACCGGATACCGGTATTAAGTGGTCATTAATACCGGTATTGAACGGTATTAAAAATGTTGGTAATACCGGGATCCCGGTATTGCAAGCCCTATCAGCAAATAATAGGCACTACGGGAAATCGCGCCCTTGACTTCAAAAATGCATCTGTTCTAAGGCTAGGCGGCCCGCGTCGATGACTTTTACATTTGTAGCTTAGCATCGTTTCGTCAATTTGAGCGATGCTAGCAGGTCCACCTAGCTTGTTTGAAGAAAAATTTGTAAAAGGAATAATTGAAATAAATTTGTTGATTAATTTATCAACAGTTCCTGCAGCAATATCCAGGCTTTCTTTGATGCATATCTAATTAGAATTCTGACACAAAGCTTCAAGGATGTAGTAAAAGGAATTTCTTCGTATTGAAAAGTAATTTTTATATTCTGTGCAATTACTATTCATGCATCTTCAAGCGAATCTGTCTACATTTCTCTTATAGGGGACAAAATTGGTTGTACTCATACAAGTATTGCACAGTTTTTCTCTTTTTAATAGATTTATATCCATTAGAAGTGTTATTAATTCTTTTTCTGAAGTAAAAATGATTTATTGTTCAAACGAATCTGGTGTTTGGATTGTTAATCTAGAAAATGACTTTTTTATTATAACTGTTTGTTTCACAATTATAATTAAATATCAATATTCTTTATTAATTAATTACTTTTATTATTTTTTGTGGTGAAATTTTTGTGACTGTTGCTGTTGGGGGAAATTTTTAATTCTGATACGAAGTAGCAATTCCTATATTTGAAAAAAAATGTTTATAATCTTTTGATTTTAAGTTTTTTCCTGTTTTGTACTTTGAAATTTTTCGGTAGTTTCAATGACATTTAAATTTTCAGATTCCACAAAACTAAACAATCAATTAAATTTTTTAATAATAATAGGACTATTACATAATTTAGTTATCATATAACAGGTTTGAAGTTAAATTTCTATGATTTAAGTTTTTCATACCGTCAATATTTTCAAATAGTTCCTAAAATCTAATAACGAGATTGTTAACTAATAGAAAGGTGAAATTAATTCACAGTCGTATATTTTAGCTTGATATACTTCTATTTATTGGAATAGAATTCCAGTATATAAATCACTATTTGAACATTTATATCCATAGAACAAACGAAGCCATAAGTTTCATTTTTGAAATTCACTTTTTAAATTTTATTTAAAACAAATACAACTAATTTCAAAATCATTTTCACTAATATAAAGTTCAATTCGATTTCTCCAAACACAACCCGAAAAAACCAAATGTACACACCCAAAATCAAATAAAAATTCATTGCTTGGACAATATAATTTTATACTTCTACTTCGAAATCAGATATGATGATTTCAAAATTTATTTACTGCACTGAAGATTTATTAATAACAAAATCTATTATGTGAGGTGATTTTATATTAGGGTAGTAAGCCGGGCCTAGGAGAGAGAGTGCGGGGCCCAGGGCCAAATTTTTTGTGGCCCCTTTTGGATCGTTTGACTGAAGAAGAGCGATATCAAAAACGACTTTTGAAACTAAATAATGATCATTATCTAAATCACTCGACGTATTCAATTTTTTTTCTTCTCCGACTGTTAAATCTTCATGTTCTTGAACGAATGTATCAAATGAATCGCCATTTACTGATGCGTTTAATGATTCAAAAGAATCTTCTTCATTGTTTTGGCTTGCTCTCTTCAAAATGAGGTGATTTTCGCTGATTTATCGATAGCTTCTTTTCGCTTCTTAATGTCTTTTCGTTTTTCTGCTCCGCTCTTGTGTCATCTAAATTAAATATTCATTAAATTAAGGGATATATTTCAATCGAAAAAAAATTTTCAAACCTTTTGTCTACTTCTTTTAGTATTAAAATTTATTGAAATTAATTTTTATCAAATAAAAGCACAAACAATATAAACAAACTTTAATTCAGTTTAACACCGACAATTTTAAATTTAAAACTTCAATGAGAAATTTTCGAAAAATTTCAAGCCGTTTCATTTCATTTTTTTAGTAGAGAAATTTTAATGAAATTTAAAATATTCTTTCGAATTCCACGCTAGTTGGGTTTTAATTAGGGGCCCCAATATCATATCATTAATAAACGGATATTTTTAAAAATATTTTTAAAAATCTCTTATTCGTGGATTTTAATAACGATCAAGTAATTTTAAATGACGAATTCCTAATCTTAGATCAATCTGATTTATTTAAAAACATGTTAGATTGATATATAAGAGCAAAGAAGTTATATCATTAGTCCATTTTCAAATTGTTAAATTTTTAAAAATTAATTTTTGTTTCCCAGTGGCCCCCCTATTTTACTCATATTTTTTTAATCAAAGTTACCCTAATCATTTATTTTATTAAAAATTAACAATTTTTTTAATAATTTAATCTAGTTTAACAATAACAGAAATACAAAAATTAAGATAAACTCTTTAGTGACGGAGCTACCTTCACAGAAAACTGGTAATAGCAAAATTTCGATAATGAATAAATCCAGATTGAATAAGAATTTATTGTTAATAAAACGAAGGTTTCTGTTGAATATTTTATCATTTTGTTTTTTGAGATAAGTCTACTTTTCTTTTACTTCTGCATTTTTTTTGAAAGATTCTTTTGTTTATGTTTTGTTATTTGAAAGTAAGCTTTACCTTTATTAAACAAAAAAATAATTCAAAAATAATTAAAAATAATTAAATTAAATAAAACAATAATGCGAAGGCACTACAAACTCATTCAGCAGTTAATAATTTTAAAAATAAATAAATGCTCAAAGCAAAATTAATAATACAATTAATTAAAATAAATTATTTGTCAATATAGACAAATTGAAAAAATAAAATTTGTTATCTACGACGAATGACAACTGCGTACACTGACAACTACTTCACCGACTACTACTTTATTGACTTCTACTTACGTAATTTAACACAAAACAACTACTACTAGTATTACATTGACTACAAACATTATGATATTGTGCATAAGATTATGAAGTATTCTAATTTTTTAAAAAAAATAATAAAAACAATTAGTTTATTAATATAGTTATTTTGTTATCGATAAATAAATAAATTTTATATAGATTTTTGATAACTCTATATTGAAATAATAAGTAATAATAAGGAATAATAAACTATTATAATACAATCTATTGCGATTATAAATGATAATAAACAACTGCAATGTTGTCTGAAGTAAAATAATAAAATGTTAAACATAAAATATTTGCTACTATATTCTCATGTAAATTTAAAATTTTTATGGAAAATAACAGATATCATGAAACATCTTAAGTGATAAATATGGTTAAAGACTGATTGTGTCGTACGCAATTCTCCACATGGGTTCTATATGATAGTAGTCGATGTTCGAAGGAATACCGAAGAAAGGTTACTTAATATTGTTTGGGGGAATCAAAGGTAAAATACGTCAGTATTTGTCACGCGAACTGATAACCTCGATTTCTTCAAATGCTCGTTAAGTAGCAATAGGCCGAGTAAATGGAGAGTTAATCTCATCCAAAAAATACTGGTATAAGTTGAATGCTGATTATTATTCCCTGTTGGATTGTAATTATTACCAGTGTCATTCCCGAATAGGAGGAACCGCGAAGAAGTGGCAATAAACAATGAATGATACTGTATGGCGTCATTCCATAGTGTTGCCTAATTTGAAATTATCAAAAAGAATTGCGCCGTTAAACGAAAAAACGAAACGGGCTTTGTGTTCTGTCAACTTATGGCATGACTTTCACAGACAATCAATGATTTGATTTGCTTATATTTATTAGGGTGGAGCTTAAAAATTAAAAAAAATTAAAAAAAGTATTTTTGAAAGTCTTACCCTCCTAATCTGTTCCTTATAATATAGAAACACTACATAAAAAGTTTGAATAATAAATTATTGTGTTTAGGGGTAGCTCAAGTGCTTCAAATTTACCAAAATTATGAAAATTACATAAATTCTCAATTTATTTGTAACAAATCAGTATAAATTTTTCAACACAATTAGATTGCAATCTCAGTTCAGTTTTGGGAAGAGTTCAGGGTGTCAGTTCAACAATTTCCAAATTTATTGTTTATGTGGTACTCCAGACATAGTTTGTTTCCTGCTGTCAGGGTACATTCGACGATGATCCTCGACAACTTGCAGGAGAAATTGTAACTGTGATTCATCGTGAGTTAACAAGCCGCTGTATTCCTGAATTAAGGCAACTCCACGTTCGGCATGATCATTTACTACTTTCAGTGACTTGACTGTTTCCTTTGCTTGCCTGAAATCATCTCTGTCCTCCCACAAATCAGGATCAACCGCGAGGAATCCACGTGGAAGTTCCAGCATTCGGAGCAGGGTCATTGACTTAGCTGTGACAAAATCTTCCAAGTTCTTGGTCTTAAAGGAATCGAGAGCAACTGTAATTCTCTTTGAATGGTCCTTATCTTGCTCTTCTTCGCTCTGCATTGCACTCACCATCAGTCTCTTTGTTGACGAATTAACGCGATCGTCGAAGAAAGCCAAGCTAACAAGTTCCTGTGACAGGTACCACAAATGATTGGAAAACTTATGTGATGTTTGCTTTGAGATTGCAGAATGGATAGACGAGTATTCAAGCAGAGACTTGAGCAGCAGAAAGTCATTGTAAGGAGCACCGGATGCTTGAGGTGCAGAGATCCAGGCTTTCAGGTAGATGCGTACTGCAAACACACACACATCGCGTATTCCTCTTTCTTCTGCAGAAGTATGTGTGAATTGAGCCTTGAACATCCAGATCTTTAAACTGTATATGACTTTACTCATCCAGCGAGCATGATGCATTGCTCCGGGCAACATGAATCGCACTCCTCTGGCAGGAGCAGCACCGAGAAAGAAAATCACGAGTTCCAAGAATTCTTTATAATCGTCCCTCGGCTGGCTCTGTTCAAGATGCTTGATGGCAAAATCGACGGTGCTTTGCCTAATGTCTTCCACTAGATTTGCCACGTCGTCTGTTGCAATCCCTGGTTCATATTTGTCCGTTTCGATGAATGCCCAGTATTCCTGAAAGCGTTTGAAGAGTTGGACCACGGGAGAGGAGGTGGCTCCCATACAAACTTGGAAGACTGCACCAATAATTAGTTCCATAACGTGATGCCTGCAAGCCAGCGACAACAACTCCTTAAGTTTCTGCTCTAGAGGACACAGGCACCAGATATCCGACCAGTGTTTGAGCTGGTCGTGTCAAAACACATAGCTCGGATACTGTTGTCTATGCCCCAGCCTTCAATGGCTCCAAAAACAGCAGCAGCCTCAGCCTCGCCTGTTCCGGATGGAAGCTTGGCAACTGTGAGTAGCTGAGAAACTCCTTTTCCTGACACTAACACTGGCAGGCGATCGACCTTCTCTTTTCCAATTAGGTCAGGGATAAGTTTCCTGTCCCAGTGAACAACAAGGGGAACGTTGCCCTGAAACTCAGCCTTTATGTTTGCTGATCTCTGGACTCTGTGTTCAACTCTGTGTCGTCGAATTGAATCTCTGTTTAGAGCAAGTTCATCAATGTTATGTCCCAAGCTTTTGGCGGTCTCTGCAATAACGAAAACGGCCTTGCGGTCTGAAACTTTTGTTCGATCCAGTGCTGCCGCAAGTTCAGGAGTGACAACAGTTTTTCGTCCCCTTTTTCTCTTTGGTGTCCTAAATGCTATACTTCCAACAGCCTCCTCACATGCATCATTCTCAGTTTCCATCTTCTCTGTGTCTTCTGTTGAACTGTTTTCTGAACCAGATGAAGCCAATTCCACTGTAGACTCTGCAAACTGTTTCATTTCAATCATTTGCTGTCGCTTAGCAAGCATTTTCTTATCTCTTTCAGATGCCCTTTTCTCTTTGGAAGCAAGCTTTTCATCTACCTCAGCCATCGACCCTCTTCTTCCTTTCTCTCGCTGTGCTAGTAAGAAATCTTTATCTTCTTGTAAAACTGATTTCATGTTCAGAGTATCGGCGTGAGCGACATCAAAAAGTACATCGAGTCTGGAAATAAAAGCCGCCTCTCTTGAGAGTTGAGTTGGTGAAGCTCGTGTTTTGTTCTTCTTGAGAAGACGCCATTCCTCAAATGTCTTCTCCAGCTTGGTTTGACAGTTTTGATGTTCTCTCATCGGGATTCTAGCTTTCAGCCAAAACTTTGATATTTCAGTGATGGTAACAGCCGACGATTGTCTTATGGTTTCCTTCAGTTCGAGATGGTGATGCAGGAAGAATTCAAGATAATAAATAATAAATAGAAACAAAAATTGTATTTCTTCTGCTTAAGTTAGCAAAATGGCTGTCAGCTTTGGTAGTCTATTTCACTGCCTCTAACCTGTGAATAAATAAGCAAACCTACATGCATCAAGGGCAAAAGTTAGTTACTTTTATTAGAAATTAAAAAACACTAAGCTGATGCAAAAATTTTATGATAATAATGATAATTACGTAATATCATAAGTTTAGTTTTATTTTGTTTGAATGAACAATTCCAGCTATTATTGATTGTAATGATTAAAAATGATTAAAGCCCCCTAACCAGTAACCACACGGCTTGTGAAATATATTTTACACTGAAAGAATACAATTATGGACCCGTCGGAGTCTGACGACCAGAGTGCTGGAAACTTCACCGTCATTGAGCTACCTCTAAATATTGTTCAATTGTGCTCATATGTTGTCTGAATTATTATTTCATAAATAGGAACAAAATTAGAGGGTAAGAAGATCATATTTCAAAAGTTAAAAAATAAGCTCCACCCTAATATTTATCCCATAATTTTGTAAAATATGGGAAATTTATTGGGTTTCGGCACAGCGCTACCCTCTCGTGTGGGGTGATGTTTATTTTTTTCATATATAAAATACTTAAATGTAATGTGTAAGTATTTACCGTCCATCCTGGGGAAGTCTGGGATATTGAAATTGGAAATTGAAACGTTCTCACAATTCTGTCATGCTCGTCAATTGAATTAACAGATTAACCCTTCCATGTCTTGAAGAATTGCTTTAATGTGGTCCACATCAATTTTTCTAACAACAATTTTATAAATATTGATATCTTATCTCATTGAAATCTCCCTTTGTCAAAGTTATGTTCTGTAAATTTGAATAACAATGTGCTTTCACGTGTTGATAATCTTGATATGTATTGTCCGAATTTGACTCTCCTATCAGCATTAGGAAATCACGTTAAGAATCGGTCGTGTCGTATTAAATTTCCGAATTTGATCGAATTAGCATATCTCACAATTCCTTGACTTCGCTACAATCTTGCTCAAATATTCCTTTGTTAGTTAATTTAAATTACTCATAATTCAATCATTTCAATATTCATGGATGTCATGTTTCTCAAGTTTGATTCTCGATTGAAACAACCTCGAAAAATATATATAACTTCAAAATAAAATGAAAATAGTTTAAAGGCTACGATATCTCTATTGATCTGCGGTGTCCCAATCTTCAAATTTCGACAGAATTGTCTAACGGTTCACTACAAATATCCAATTTGTGAAAATGATTGCTATTGCTCAAAGTTTCATATTTGTAATATCCACTGAACTAGAAGATGAAAAGTAATCGAGAAAATCCAATCATCCGCATATATAATCGATTTAATACACCACAAAAGTACTTGAATATGCAAGGTCTGATTGAATGCTGGATATCATACCTAGATTTGATAAGCTAATCAAAAACCAACAAGAAAAATTCCGTTGGCATAATTGCCAATGGTTGGAAAAGATTAAAGGCAGTGTAAACACTGCAGAACTTGATTTCGCATCAGTACATGCTACAAACATGAATCATTCCTCTCACTTCTCCTTTTCTGAAAAATGCCAACACGTTTAACGAAGCATCAAAGGTTTCTGTTGAATTCAAAATATGAACAAATTACCGAATTCAAACAAGTTGAGCAAGTCGTAGGACTCAAAATCACTGATCAGCTTATACTAATTGAATCAATGACGGAAGAAGATTTTGCTAATAAACTTTAAAACAGGACGTTGTTCTTATTACAACCAACTCTAAGGAAGAGGCAAAAACCACAATGTCTCTGCTTCTACTGCAGCACCAATCGCTTCATTTCTCCATGCGCCGGGTCTCTTTAAAATCTTTTTGTGTAATTTTTGACCCCAGTCTAGTTATTTATCGATTATTATCCCAATAGAATAAATAAAATAAAATTTCTGGAAAGATTAAAAACTTTTTATTTAATGATATTAATGATATTAAAATAATTTTTTCTCCACATAACAAATATATGATAATAAACAACTAACTGATTGCATCTATTATAATGGTAGATATTTTACCCACTGGTTGATAGTAAGTGATCTAAGCCACTGTTAATTCCAATTTTCGTAAAACAAAATTAATAAAACAAAAAACTTCTTTTATGGTTAATAAAAGCAAAAAATCAGCAATTAATTTATGACATGATTAAAAACATATCAGGTGTGTTGTGTCGAAAAACCAATATTTATACCTTTGATTAAGACAGTATTTTCTGTAATATTTCAGATAATGGTTTTCCAATGATATAAAGATTAGAGATAATCAAATAGATGTAAGCAGAAATGATTTGGAGATTATGATGTATAATTAAAAATTTCTATAGCCAAAAAAAAGTAATATCAAGAAAAGAATGTAAAGCTGTACAATTTTTGGGGGAAATTGTCAGTATAGAGCACTTTTAAGTTTCTAAAATCTAATTAAAGTGTACTGCACATATTATAATATTATATATAACACTTATCAGTTCAATATTAAAAATTGAATAAAAACATAAATCTTTATTTTATGTCTAGTTTTTATGTCAAATGAATTTTATGTCCTTTATTTTTATCTATTTTTATTCGATTCCTCATCTCATTTATGACACTTTCACTATCTAAAATCATATCAACATATTATTAATGAAAAATATTCCTAAAGTTTATTTAGGCGAGTGACGCATTTTAAAGTAATCATAAAATGAATAAAAATATAAAAGTACAAATACTTCATTGAGAAAGTTTCCTTCTTAGCTACTTCTGTTTTAACCCTTTCGGGTCGGTATTCAAAAAATAGTTTAAAAAACAGATTGTATAATAATTTTAATGTGTGGTATATGTTAAGATACAAATCATAAATAAAATAATTATAAAAAATTGGGGATAGTTAAGGAGACTGGTAAACCATTGTACCATCCGTACTTTTTGTTGGTACTTATTTGTATCAACAGTCCTATAAAAATCATACAATTTAGCAAATTATGAATTTGTTTTATTGTAAACTTCAAAAGATATACAATTTATGATACAGTATGATGAAGACTTAAACAATTTTTGAATAAAGGTATATCGCATTGTTGACACTGTTTTTTTTATTTGTTGTTTTTTTATTGTATCTTGAACATCTTCTTTGACCCTCATTTTGAAAATGCAATGATCGCCATACAATTTTGGTTTCTTAGAAGTTACGCCATTTTTTACTAGCGCGCTTGTATTTTTACCCCCTTCAGCAAGTAGTTCTTCAGACAGAGTTACTAAGAATGATAAAAATGTGTTTTTTTCTCGTCTGATTTGATTATACACAATCCACGAATTATTTAGAAGAGTATAAAATACTTTTTTCCGCCACCTGCAAGATTTTCTGTTATATTCATACAAGCCCATTAGCTGATCGGCACTATTATGATAATTTAATGTTATATCCTTACGTGTTTGTATAACTGTATTTTTATGTTTAAGTTGTGTATGAGTTGTAGGAAATTTGTGAATGTTAAATTTATGAATCCTTTAAAACTTATTTTGGGACTGCTGGGTTGCTTGTGTGTAGAACGTGTAAGAATATATTTAATACAGTTAAAATAAATATTTATCTTAGAATAAAATATGAACGATAAAATTAAATTAATTTAATAATTATAATAAACAAATATAAAAAGAAAAACCTTTAATTACCAAAGTCCCTTTAAATGTAATGATACATTCCAACTATATTTCAACGAGGAAGGAATTTAGTATTACGAGTTATTCGACATGCGTTGGTGTACATCGACGATTACTCATCTGGGTTACTGGGGAGAGGGATTATTTCTTTCTCTCTATTGAGTAACATTCCAAATCGGAATCATCCACTGTAGAAGTGGGGCATATCCTAAATCATCCTGAATAGAGGCATGTCCAATAGAAGTGGGGCATCATTGATATTATCAGTTTTCCCATTATTTGACAGACACCTAAAGTTTTTTGTTAATTTAATAATGAAATAAATTTACTTGATGATTCCATGATAACATCAATTTCAGCCATTAGTCATGTACTGATAATTTTAAATTGACTGTCTTCTTAAATATTATTCTAAATATGTTTTTAGATAATGATTGAAATAAAGAACTATGTATTTCTATAAACTATATAAAAATTTTGTTATGAATCCTATAATTAAATAACCAAATTTTAATTAAATGGTACATCCAAAAGCATGGATTTCTAACTAAATTGTATATTAATTGGTAAATTTGTCTGAAAATAATCATATTTTACTTATTTAAGAAATTGCTATGTATTTAAAATAACCGTGTATTTTTCACTAAATGGCCTAAGAATATGCTATATGGTATCTAAATAATCATGTTTTTTTAAAATTGTATATGGTATTGATAAATATTTTAAAATAATAAAATGATATTATGTTAGTGTATGATAAATTAATATAATTACATGACTAATAAATTTGCAATACAAGTGCATAATTAACAGAGACACTAGGAATATTATCTTTGCATTTTGTCAAATATGATTATGGAAGTGATATCAAAACACAATCAATGGACAGTAGAATAGCATCATTTAGTCATTATTATTTATAATATGAATATTTCACGAATTGTAAATTTTCATATATTTATAAATAATAGTATTTCAAAAATTATTACAAAATAATAATACACTCATACCTCGCTTTACGGCCTAGATACGTTCCAGGAAAGTTGGCCGCAAAGCGAAACGCCGCATAACGAATCAAATATTTTGATACAATTCCATATAAATTCAATAGGATTGGTTCCAATTTTTTATAAAATAACGTAGTTTTTAGTTTAAAATGCATTTTTTTCTTTTTATTTCATTTAAAAATGCTTACATATAAAATAAAAATAAATAACAAGTACATATTATATATAACAAGAAACTGAAATAAAAAAAACAAACAAATTCATTAATAAAATCGAAATTAATAAATTGATACATAATAAAATACATAAATTAAAATTTTTAAAGACAGATATAATGTCATCATCATTTTCCGCTGTTGTAGATTTAGATGATTTTTTAAGAAATTTATCCAACGTTGTTTGTCTTGCCTTGGTTCTTGCTTCTTTTTGCAGTTCTACATAACAGTTAATCGCTGAGTTAATTCCGCGAAAAACGTTAGCGCTGCGTTCTACGTCTGGATCACTTTGAAGAAGGATCTTTATTTCTTGTTCGAAATGAGAAAGCGCACTGGACAAGTTCTTTAAGGTTAGCTGTTTACATACATCAGGCTCTGGCTCCTCATCAAGTGATCGGTCCTCTTCGATATAGACCAGTTCCTCGTGTGAAAGGGGTTCTCTATCAGCATTTAGCAAATCAAGCACATCACCTTCCAAATCCTCAAAACCAAGATCATTCGCTAGGTTCAATATGCTTTGTTTTATTTCAGAAAGAGAATCAACTTCAGGATCTTCAGTTTTTTTTTTCAAACATTTCAACATTTTTTTTCAAAATAAAGTATTACAATAAAACAATAACTTTTATAAAAACAACTTAAAATATTTATTTACGAAAAATAATGCAGTAACCAATACTACTGTAACACATAATGTCAACTTTAAAATATTGGTTAGTTTAAAATATTATCAGGCATCTTCATGGTTCTTGTGAAGATCTTTTAACGTTTCACAATTCCCATTTTGATGAACTCATGTGGATATTTCATTCTGAATAATCTAAAATCAATATTTAATATTATATTATTGAGGACTAATAAATTTGCAATACAAGTGCATAATTAACAGAGACACTAGGAATATTACCTTTGCATTTTGTCAAATATGATTAGGGAAGTAATATCAGAGAAGAGTCAATGGACAATAGTAGAAAAGCATCATTTAGTCATTATTATTTATAATATGAATATGATTAGGGAAGTAATATCAGAGAAGAGTCAATGGACAGTAGAAAAGCATCATTTAGTCATTATTATTTATAATATGAATATTTCACGAATTGTAAATTTACATAATTAATGCAGTATACTACTGAATACTACTGTAACACATAATGTCAACTTTAAAATATTGGTTAGTTTAAAATATTATCAGGTATCTTCATGGTTCTTGCGAAGATCTTTTAACGTTTCCCAATTCCCATTTTGATGAACTCATGGGATATTTCATTCTGAATAATATTTAATATTATATAATTGCATGACTAATAAATTTGCAATACAAGTACATAATTAACAAAGACACTAGGAATATTACCTTTGCATTTTGTCAAATTTGATTATGGAAGTAATATCAAAGGACACTCAATGGACAGTAGAAAAGCATGATTTAGTCATTATTATTTATAATATAGATATTTCACGAATTGTAAATTTCCATATATTTAAAAATAACAGTATTTCAAAAATTATTACAAAATAATAATATTAATAATAAATGTGTTTTAATCAAAAAAAGTATTACAATAAAACATTAAATTTTATAAAAACAACTTAAAATATTTATTTACGAAATAATAATGAAGTAACCAATACTACTGTAACACATAATGTCAACTTTAAAATATTGGCTAGGTTAAAATATTATTATCAGGCATCTTCATGGTTCTTGCGAAGATGTTTTAACGTTTCCCAATTCCCATTTTGATGAACTCATGGGATATTTCATTCTTAATAATCTAAAAATAATATTTTATATTATATAATTGCATGACTTATAAATTTGCAATACAAGTGCATAATTAACAGAGACACTAGGAATATTACCTTTGCATTTTGTCAAATATGATTAGGGAAGTAATATCAGAGAAGAGTCAATGGACAATAGTAGAAAAGCATCATTTAGTCATTATTATTTATAATATGAATATTTCACGAATTGTAAATTTCCATATATTTATAAATAACAGTATTTCAAAAATTATTACAAAATAATAATATTAATAATAAATGTGTTTTAATCAAAAAAAGTATTACAATAAAACAATAAATTTTATAAAAACAACTTAAAATATTTATTTACGAAATAATAATGAAGTAACCAATACTACTGTAACACATAATGTCAACTTTAAAATATTGGCTAGGTTAAAATATTATTATCAGGCATCTTCATGGTTCTTGCGAAGATGTTTTAACGTTTCCCAATTCCCATTTTGATGAACTCATGGGATATTTCATTCTTAATAATCTAAAAATAATATTTTTTATTATATAATTGCATGACTTATAAATTTGCAATACAAGTGCATAATTAACAGAGACACTAGGAATATTACCTTTGCATTTTGTCAAATATGATTAGGGAAGTAATATCAGAGAAGAGTCAATGGACAATAGTAGAAAAGCATCATTTAGTCATTATTATTTATAATATGAATATTTCACGAATTGTAAATTTCCATATATTTATAAATAACAGTATTTCAAAAATTATTACAAAATAATAATATTAATAATAAATGTGTTTTAATCAAAAAAAGTATTACAATAAAACAATAAATTTTATAAAAACAACTTAAAATATTTATTTACGAAATAATAATGAAGTAACCAATACTACTGTAACACATAATGTCAACTTTAAAATATTGGTTAGGTTAAAATATTATTATCAGGCATCTTCATGGTTCTTGCGAAGATCTTTTAGCGTTTCCCAATTCCCATTTTGATGAACTCATGGGGATATTTCATTCTGAATAATCTAAAAATAATATTTAATATTATATAATTGCATGACTAATAAATTTGCAATACAAGTACATAATTAACAAAGACACTAGGAATATTACTTTTAACAATAAACATTTTTATTTCAAAATAAAGTATTACAATAAAACAATAAATTTTATAAAAACAACTTAAAATATTTATTTACGAAAAATAATGAAGTAATCAATACTGCTGTAACACATAATGTCAACTTTAAAATATTGGTTAGTTTAAAATATTATTATCAGGCATCTTCATGGTTCTTGCGAAGATATTTTAACGTTTCCCAATTCCCATTTTGATGAACTCATGGGCATATTTCATTCTGAATAATCTAAAAATAATATTTAATATTATATAATTGCATGACTAATAAATTTGCAATACAAGTACATAATTAACAAAGACACTAGGAATATTACTTTTAACAATAAACATTTTTATTTCAAAATAAAGTATTACAATAAAACAATAAATTTTATAAAAACAACTTAAAATATTTATTTACGAAAAATAATGAAGTAATCAATACTGCTGTAACACATAATGTCAACTTTAAAATATTGGTTAGTTTAAAATATTATTATCAGGCATCTTCATGGTTCTTGCGAAGATATTTTAACGTTTCCCAATTCCCATTTTGATGAACTCATGGGCATATTTCATTCTGAATAATCTAAAAATAATATTTAATATTATATAATTGCATGACTAATAAATTTGCAATACAAGTACATAATTAACAAAGACACTAGGAATATTACTTTTAACAATAAACATTTTTATTTCAAAATAAAGTATTACAATAAAACAATAAATTTTATAAAAACAACTTAAAATATTTATTTACGAAAAATAATGAAGTAATCAATACTGCTGTAACACATAATGTCAACTTTAAAATATTGGTTAGTTTAAAATATTATCAGGCATCTTCATGGTTCTTGCGAAGATCTTTTAACGTTTGCCAATTTCCATTTTGATGAACTCATGTGGATATTTCATTCTGAATAATCTAAAAATAATATTTAATATTATATAATTGCATGACTTATAAATTTGCAATACAAGTGCATAATTAACAGAGACACTAGGAATATTACCTTTGCATTTTGTCAAATATGATTAGGGAAGTAATATCAGAGAAGAGTCAATGGACAATAGTAGAAAAGCATCATTTAGTCATTATTATTTATAATATGGATATTTCACGAATTGTAAATTTCCATATATATAAATAACAGTATTTCAAAAATTATTACAAAATAATAATATTAATAATAAATGTGTTTTAATCAAAAAAAGTATTACAATAAGGTTACATGATGAAATTACATAAGACGAAATTACATAAGACGAAATTACATAGAGAAGAAATTACATAGAGAAGAAATTACATAGAGAAGAAATTACATAAGAAAGAATTACACAAAAAAAAATTACACAGAATTAGTATGACAAAAATGTTAATAAAAATTACACTTATAAAATTTTTTTTAATCTTAAATTTATTAAATTTATTTGTACTTTTATCAATATAATATATAATTATAAAATAGTTTTTTAGATTAAATTTAGTAATAAAGAATCAAATATACAAAAACTAAGTAATGTGCGCTATAGACCACAAAAACTCTAATTTTCTACTAGAGTCATAATTTTGTACAATCCTGGAAATACGATTTTTTAAGCTGATATAACGACTACGGCTTGGATTTTTTTGACCAGTTAAATACTGTAAAAAGTTTGTATGCTGCAAGGATAATTCTTTTACGATGCTATTTAGAAATTTCCAAATTGTGGGATGGGAACACTGAAAGAGTGACTGAAGCCCATAGTGCCATCCTTCGATACAATTTGTTGTTCGTGCTAAACAATTAGCTGCTGATTGCATATGATTCCAAATAGAAATATTAAACAAAGGTTGTTTATAAGTTCCATTTCTAAGTTGTCTACCTCGAACATAAGTAAGCTCAAAATATGAAAGTATTGTGTCAATTTGCTCACTATATTCATTATATCCTGAAAATAATTCAGAGGCTTCTAAAAATGCTTCCTCAACATCTTCTGGTAACAAAGAAAGTGACAGCAGCATTTTGATATGTATAGCAAAAGAGTTGTTAGATTCATACAAAGTCTTTAATCTTTACTCATTAACTTTGCGCAAAATTGATTGGGATAAGTGAAAAAAACATCCGCCTACTTCAATATTTTCAAATACTGTACGAAAAGCTTTCATTGCTGCAGTTTCAAAATCTGTTAAGACTTTTCGTGGTCGTGCTTGAGGAATTATTTCCAGCAACAAATTCAGCATTTTTACATAAATCCTTTCCTCTTTTCCTGGTAAAAGAGCCAGTAAACAGGGAAAAGCGACACCTGATTCATATTGTACATGAATACTATAAAGTTGGTAGTATATTTCTGGAACCACTGTAAATGTACAATCCGCTAGCCAAAGATCATTTACTATAAGAAGATCTAGCAGTGTTTTATGCCCAAGTAATATTATGCGTTCTGGGTCATCGGCTCCAGAATCATGAGTAACCCAACTTGCATAAATCTCTGGTATTTGAAAATTTTTGGTATTTGGAATTGCAGGTACATTTTCAATTGATTTAGCCTTTGAGGCATTTAATCGCCTTGTCAAAGAACTTTTCTTTGGTAAGCCTATTTTTACACCA
This sequence comes from Schmidtea polychroa, assembly GCA_959609185.1. Classification (NCBI taxonomy): domain Eukaryota; kingdom Metazoa; phylum Platyhelminthes; order Tricladida; family Dugesiidae; genus Schmidtea; species Schmidtea polychroa. The sequence continues at coordinate 20,125 of CAUHTR010002463.1, forward strand.
TCTGATGCAGTTATTATGTCTTCAGCTATAACTGAACGAGCTGTTGCCCCAGGATGTAGCATTTTAGCCTTCATTATATTTGCTAGTCTATGGGATTCTGCTTCAAATACTTTATTTGCATTACAGTGTTCTGAAGGGGCGCGAACGATTTTGTGTTCTCTGTATGGAGCAACGATCGACATCTTAAAGTTCTAAACTTTGAACAACGCCAATAAATTGTCCCTCCAATTGTTTTATGATGGCGAATAAACTCGAATCCATTATAAATAATCATCTCACCGCCTTTATTGCTAGTGCTATATTCAAAATTATCCATGGTGAAATTAAGAAAATTTTATTTAAACTACAAAATAGACATGCAAAAAAATAAAACTGTAAAATTATAATTAATAATATTTATAAAGAAACTACAAATTTAAATAATAATAAATTTAAATAAATTTAATAAATTTAAATAATAAATTTAAATAAATACTAATTCTGTGTAATTTTTTCTTATGTAATTTCGTCTTATGTAATTTCTTCTCTATGTAATTTCGTCTTATGTAATTTTTTCTTATGTAATTTTTTCCTATGTAATTTCTTCCTATGTAATTTCGTCTTATGTAATTTCTTCCTAACACCTTACAATAAAACAATAAATTTTATAAAAACAACTTAAAATATTTATTTACGAAATAATAATGAAGTAACCAATACTACTGTAACACATAATGTCAACTTTAAAATATTGGTTAGGTTAAAATATTATTATCAGGCATCTTCATGGTTCTTGCGAAGATCTTTTAGCGTTTCCCAATCCCCATTTTGATGAACTCACGTGGATATTTCATTCTGAATAATCTAAAAATAATATTTTATATTATATAATTCCATGACTAATAAATTTGCAATACAAGTGCATAATTAACAGAGACACTAAGAATATTACTATTAATAATAAATATTTTTTAATCAAAATAAATTATTACAATAAAACAATAAATTTTATAAAAACAACTTAAAATATTTATTTACGAAATAATAATGAAGTAACCAATACTACTGTAACACATAATGTCAACTTTAAAATATTGGTTAGGTTAAAATATTATTATCAGGCTTCTTCATGGTTCTTGCGAAGATCTTTTAGCGTTTCCCAATTCCGATTTTGATGAACTCATGGGCATAATTTATTCTTAATAATCTAAAAATAATATTTTATATTATATAATTGCATGACTTATAAATTTGCAATATAAGTGCATGATTAACAGAGACACTAGGAATATTACCTTTGCATTTTGTCAAATATGATTATGGAAGTAATAAATTACTTCGACTGACCATTTGAAATAATTTTCATAGAAAAATTGAGATTTGAAAATACCAATCCAACCAGACGAGCGTCTTGAAAGTCCTCTTGACAGGCATTCTGGTTGGCTTCCGAAATGATACTTGCTGGTTCCCGCGTTGGCTCCAATTCTTTTACTTTGTAAAAAATACGTTCGTATGTTTCCTCTAATTTATCCGGAAGCAAAACATAGATAAGTGGATATGTAGAGCATGAATTAACATTAAACATCCATTAAAAACTAAATTCCCAAAAAAATTTATTTTCCAAATTCTCGAACAAACTAAATTTTTTAAAAACAACTCTGATCACTTTAAACACACAAATTAATCCAATGTTAAAGTAAAAAGCGCACACAGACGCGAGACATAAACTGATAATTAATCATCACAAAAAAATGACACTGATCGCGTCTGTATGCGCATACAAACACAAACACCCTCTCCGAATACAACGCGCACACAGACGCGAATTAACCTCATAATTTACCAAATTGTAAAGACTTGGTAAAAGATACTTGGTGATACTTTAATTGAACCATCAATGCACCAATGATTAAACTGATGAGGTAGTTAGATTTGTTTGAGTTCCAAACATCAGAATACGTTTCAGATAATCAACTCCGGAGTTCCAAAGAATAAAATTTTCATTTCTACTTATTTGTCGAAGCTGTTCTAGAATAACGATATCAGCGAGAGAATTTACTGGGCCGTATTGAACAGCACGTCGCTTTCGTACTATTTCTATTGTCAGTTGAGAAGCTATATATTCTGGAAGGTGACTGACTGCTGCCTAGGATATATCAGCTGTACTTTGCTGAATGATATATCTAGGTTTCTCCACAGTATTAGCAGCTCGTCGGCAAATTTCAGATACAACTTTTGATGCTACCTTTTTATCTGGATCGGGTGCATGGTTGTGTTGTGTAACAACAACTGCTTTATCGCTTTCACGAATAGTTTTAATGCGATCCCGACAATCTCGTCTTGAACATCTCCATGAAATGCTTCCATCCGCCATAATTCTGTCTTTACGCAGTCTATATCCGTCGTATAAAAGATGTTCCTTTTTCTTTCCGTGAAAGTATTTTCTGCATGGTTCCAATATAAATTTTGTATAACTTGATCTTTTCCGACATCAACTTAATTATTAAACTTAATGATTAAAGTAATATTTATTATTATTAATTTATTCGTATATATTACGCGCTTCGGACGGTGCGCCATGTTAAAGGGTTAAAGTTTAATGCATCACTCAGACAATAAAGTTAGAAATATATAATTCAAACATATTGAACTAATATAATATATAAAATAAAGCGTTGTGACTTAAATTACATAAATAATCACTTACATTTTTTGATCGCCTTAATGAATTATATACAATCACTTAAATTGCAGATTTGATCACTCTAACTAATTAAAACTGAGCACTTAAATGTGATCCCTTAAATTATTTTAATGGTCACTTAAATAAAAATGAAAACTGAACTTTTTGAAAAGTTTATTTGAAATTTAAAACAATTTGAAAATAAGAAATATGACAAACATTAATCACAAAATTTAACTGAACATTTTAGAGAAAACTAAGCAGAAGTTTTAAGTTTTCTGTTGTTTTATTTCCCCTCTGGCCAGTGAAGCTTTGCGTTTTGTACTTTAACTTGGTGCCACTGTTGGTTTCTCAGGCTTTTTTTCTTTTTGTGGTCATTCAACTTTCAAACAGTCGGACCCTTTGTGACAACAGCAGATAATGCAGCTGAAGTAGTTGGTTCTTGGTCTTGATCTGCCGGCGAATTTTCACATGTTACACGTGATCTATAAAAATTTAGGACAAGTGCATCGAGCAGGTAGACCAGTTTTACTTTCAAGAGGCTTAGGTAACAAAGGTTGCCATCTTTTGAATAAGATGGAGTGATATTGCTAAAAGTCCAAAAACGTATATTTATTCTAGGCTAAATACTAAAGTAAGGAAATCGGTTATTCGAATCGTCCTCAGAATAAGAACAAACGCTGGAACTAATACCTATCAGTGCTGTATAAAGAAATGGATCAAAAAGGAGGGTGTTTCTCGAAATTTGCGAGATCGCTTAGATCAAGGATGATCTAAAGTTTCTAATAATTTTCCCTCTAAAAGTTTCATCCCAACGAGCAAGACAGACCGAAATGCTGCTTCTCGTGGTTGGTTGTGCGATTACTTTTTTTAAATCTACAAACAAATTAGAATTAAATAACCTTATGATTAAAATTCTATAATTTTTTCCTCTAAGATGGTATAGCTTTGTTCGATTAATAATTACTGAATTTTTTTTGCAATTCACTTTTATACTATTTTTTCATTCCCATTATTATTCCAAGAATCATTTTCATCATGAACATATAAATAATATCTAAAATCATCTATCATATTGCAAATACATTTTGTAATATTTGAGGCTTTTTCAATTAATATTTGTTGAATGGGGGTTGGTTATATTCTATATCCAAAACACGTATCTCTACATTCTAAACAAGAGACAACTAGCAGATCCAAATTATTATTAGTTCTAATTTAGTTCTATATTAGTTCTATTTTCGTAAGATGTTTTATATCATATTTTTTTCAAAATATTTTCTATTAATTCATTGATAATGTTGGGCTGATAACCCGGTGGGACCCAAACACCATATAAAATGACAAACATAGGAATTAAGTTAAGGGGAAATGACCAAATAAAAGAGTAAAATAGGGTAGATGGGAAACAGATAATTCAAAATAAAGAAAATAAAGAAAATAAAGAAAAAAAAATAAAGAAAATAACAAAAAAAATAACAGAAAAATTAACATAATAATAACAAATCTAGAAATAGAAATAATAGTTAAGAAAAAATAAATAGAATAAGAAAAAATACGAGAAAATACCCCAAAAACTTCAAGAAAAGAAAATAAGAATATTAAATATTATTTATTAATAAAGTTGCAAAAATAATAAAGAAAATATAATAAAAGATTAAAAAGGAGAAAAAGGAATAAAAATATAATAATACAACTTACTGGATTCTGATTGGACAGAATCCAGTATATAGGGAAATAGAGCGGTAAATTCATTCAGTTTTCAAAATTTCACTTAAGGTACTACCGTGCGACGAACATCTAAACTTATATTCGACAGGACAAAATTAATTAACTACCTACCATTCTATTTGTGAATTAGCGGTTTCAGCTCAACAAGGAAGCACGAACAGGTTTATTTTATTATAATATAGAGTAATATTTCACTTTTATTTTGATGTCGATATGAAAATGGAGCTTTATGGTAGAAATTATGGTGTGGCATTAATAGTTGTGGTAGAATCAACCGGATATTGGTCACAAGGTAGCGGTAGCATAGGACTGTGAGGATATGAATGAACGAAGAATTGCCATCCAAATGACCTACGTATTGTTTGTCATAATTTAAAATTTTATCATTTTAATTACTTTGAAATTATATTGATGATGAGAGGTGAGCCGATTAGCCGGGAGGACGTCTGGAACTGTTGATACCCGTATCGATAGGGCAGGAATTGAGCGAAATTCGGAATGAATATGAAATAAACGAGAAATGATCGGTTCTCTGGCTCAGCAGTCACAATATTTTTCAATTACACCTCCCATAGGAGCGTAGAGAGTGTCTTTATTGGAGTTTAGATGGATATCACGAAGGACACAAATCTTCCTTTCTTTTCGAATTGTTCATCTTGTGAGGGGATAGCTTCCGTGACGAGTAGTAGATCGATAAATCCAATTTTCTTCACAAATTTGCACTTTTAACGGTTTGATCGCTAACCGGTAGATACGAGTAGTCGCAAAATGACATATCCATCTGCTTGTGCAAGCTCGTGGAAAATCTGATCGCGTTCACTGATAACGAATCATTGCAAAATTCAGGCAGTAAATATCCGATAAGAATTTGGGGAAGTTGACGTTGGTACCGAGTTCTGATGAATATGAGATTGCGACCATAGACTACCTTGGGGATAGGCGAGGTCTGGAGTAAATAGGCATTTGCAGATTTCGGCAAATATTTAGGTAATCTGACGCGATACGACAGGAATCATATGTCAGGGAACAATCTTCACCAAAATCATGTAAACATACGGCGACTATGAGGTCATCCATCATCGGTAGGAATGGCAATGTTTATCTCCAGCAATTTTTCTTCCCTATTAAATTTCCCTCGCGATAAACGTGACAAAATAAGTTGATTACTACACATTAACAGCTGCGAGATAATAAAATGAGGAAAGGGAAAGTGGCAGTCGAAGTTTTGATGACATAATAACGGAGCGCAATATGAACACACATAGATATCGCATTACAAACATACTCATCACAGGTTATTCACCAAAACATCATTTCGCACGACGAAAACTCCCACAGAAACGAGTGCGTTACCGACGAATTCGTAAATTGCAAGTACCGGAGTAGACGGATATACTTGGCTCACGGAAAAGATTTTTAATCCCAGTGTTAGTACAGAAAATTTTGATAGGGCACTCCATGCAGTAGGTTCGTGGTCAGAGGGAGAGACGAATTTTGCGCACATACAAATCAATAAATAGATTTTCGATGCATGTAAATCCAATTAACACCCACGGACATAGACAAATAAACCCTTTTTATTAAAAAATTATTATTATTTTCTATTCTTTAAAAATTTTAAAAATCAAACAATGTACAGGGGAGCTGATTTACCTTTCTTTGATGTGCTTGTAAATTGTGATCTTCGTAATAAATGTTTTCGGTTTATTTAATCTTTACTTATTTTTATTTTATTTGACTGTTACTCTAAGACTTTGGAGTGAATAAGTAACCAAAATAAAGTAACCTCACTTGGACTCGAGGAATTAGTTGTGAAACGTAAGCCCTTCTATGGCAGTATGGAACTCGTACCGCAAATGCTGTAGGGAGTAGTTCTAACGCAGGGCCTCACTTGCCCACAGATTCCGACCTCGGTGTACATCACCAACATGGCTCGACGTCATGGGTACATCGGAGGGAATATCATCTACATCATTTTGGGTATCTGGGAAAAATCCAATTAATTATGGCACTACCCCTAGTTACACCGCTTATGGACTGGCAAACCCCTGGTGCCCAACAATAATAAAAATGCAAGATTGTAAAATATCATCAACAATAAACAGGCAAGCGTCACGTTCGGTGTCTTTAGACATCATAAGCTGTTCTAATTGCTTATATTAATTGCTGATATTATTCTACAAATTTTCCGATCTGTAATTAATTTTCTCGAAAGCTGGTGTTATTGCTTATAGAATGATTCAAGATTTTTATTTCTCCCTTCTCAAAAATCAATTTAATTTATATTAGTAGGAGGAAGTGTGCTCCATGACTCATCGTTTATCATTTTTTGCACTACCCCCCGCGACTCATCTATAGTAACCATGATAGCTAGGTCAAAGTCACGTGAGTCACCAAGGTTTTTCTATTTTTAGTAACTAGGCCAGGGCCATTTTAGGTTTAACAACAAGGTCATATGATGTCATCGATGACTCACATATTTTCAGGAACAATACATATGACTCATCGGTGACCCGTCATCTATTTTTAGTAACATTTTTAATCCGATCACTGAGTCTATGACTTAACAAGGTCACTAAAGTACACATAACTCATCATTTTTAAACAAAGACATTTAAATAAAGACTCATCGTTTAAGTATGGGGTACTTTTTCCATCTTTTTTTTGCACACTCCCCTGTGTATGACTCATTGATGATTCATCCTTCTTAGAACAAAGACAATGCATCATTTATTTTTAAAACAAAGACCTATCACACGATTCATCATCTATTTTTTAGAACAGAACTCCACTAGAACAAAGATATTATTATTGTTGAGTAGTTGACTATGTCAACACGAGTTTGCTCGTTATCAAGAGTAGATGGTTTGGGCACCGCCAAAACAGGACCCCCCCGGCCGAGAAAAATTTTTTCAAGGTCAACTTGAGAACAAAGACAATGAGTCGTCCGATGACTCATCACTCGTCTAGAACAAAGACGATGACTCATAAAAATTATTATTATTTTTCAAAAATATTATTAACTGTGCTGGCGGAGTCCTACTTTTCGTGACCCCAAAACATAGTCTGAAACTTAATATATTTAAAACATTTATAGTTCATTTTGAAGCCCAGAAGTAGACCGATCTTACAAGATATAAATAATTATTTTATCATAATTATTATAAAAGTTATTAATTTTTTAGTCCGACACTGATTGATGAAAAAAATTATCATTATTTGTTAACTGTGCTGGCGGAGTCCTACTTTTTGTGACCCCAAAACTTAGTCTAAATCTCAAATTATTTTAACAATTTATAGTTCATTTTGAAGCCCAGGCGGAGATCTATCTTTTGAGCCATAGAAATAATTTTTATCACTAGTGGTATAAAAGTTATTAATTTTTTAGTCAGACACTAATTTATAGCAAAATTATTATTATTTTTCAAAAATATTATTAACTGTGCTGGCGGAGTCCTACTTTTCGTGACCCCAAAACTTAGTCTAAATCTCAAATTATTTTAACAATTTATAGTTCATTTTGAAGCCCAGAAGTAGACAAATATTTTGAGCCATAAAGATAATTTTTATCATTAGTAGTATAAAAGTTATTAATTTTTTTAGTCAGACACTAATTTATAGCAAATTATCATTAATTTTCAAAATTTTATGAAGAAATTTGCGGGTGATTTATCATTCACCCAATCAGGTAAGACTTTAATTATTATAGCAAATTATCATTAATTTTCAAAATTTTATGAAGAAATTTGCGGTTGATTTATCATTCACCCAATCAGGTAAGACTTTAATTATTATTATTATTATTATTATTATTATTATTATTATTATTATAAGAGAGATGTAGTTGCATGCTGACTGCAAACTACTGTTAGAAATTATTTTCTCGTATACCAAATATAAAAATGAAAAGATTACAAGTTTTCAAAAAATAAAAATTTTTACCAATAATATCCTTTCTATGCTGAAACATTTTCGATAATTTTATATGAAAATATAATGTTTAAACATAGAAAGAATCGTGAAAACTATAACGAGTTTTCAATAAAATATATACATTATAAAAGAATACAAATCAATAAAAACATATTTTTTTTAAAGATATATTAATATATCACATTAGTCCGATAAAATGACATCATCAATGTCAGTAACATCATCATTGTTTATAATTATTGGACTGTCCTGATCATCGGAAGATGGGCTTTCTCCACCAAAAAAGCGGTCCAATCTCTTCATGAGTAAATACCTGGCCAGCATAAATTGGAGCATCATCCTCAGAGAGGGCATACCGAATAGGGGCATCATTCAAAACATTTGAAGCTTTTAAATCATTTTTAAAATTACATATAAAAATAATAAAATAATAATTTTCTATCATCGCATGTTCGATGAAAAACTCATTGTCGATGTGATTAGGAATCATTTGACTATGTCCTAAAAAAGGTTTTTAATGTAATACAATAATAATAATAATAATAAATTACTTGATAAATCATCATCATCCTCACTAATGACTATTGTATCGTCATTGTCGCTAATAATTATGGGATCTTCATCATCGCTCACCATTATAACGTCTCAATAATAATAATAATAATAATATTAATAAATAAAAATAAAATTACCATATGTACAATTTAAATTAAATCCATCTTCATTTTGAGTAACTTCTATAAAATAAATATATAAAAATAAATAAAATAATAATATTTTACCATTGCTGCCAGCCATCATACATCTCAGAATATTATTTTCTTGTCCTTCCATTTTGAATTTTGTAAAATTTTAAAATAATTGTGACGAATTTGGAAATTGCAAATGTTTATAAAGAGATTTAAATTTTCCTGTCCCAGCCAATAATATTTCGGTACACACACATAGAAACTTAAATATTTTACTCTCTCAGCCAATCACATTGCATCTACACTTGCCTTGTTAATCACACTGTTTCCATGTGACTGTCTTTATTAGTCAGTTCTTTGTTAACATGCACTGTGCATGCACGGAGCATGTGATGGCTTTATGATAAGTAATAAGTTAATTAAAAATAATTAATATTATTCTTAATAATAACAATAAAATTAAAGTCTTTCTTATTAAATAATAATAAAAGTCTTTCTTATTAAATAACAACAACAAAGCATACACTAAACATTTATTAAACATGAAACTTTTTGTACAACAACCACGCAAACAGTGTTGACCACATGTTTGGGTCAAGTTATTTTGAAACATAGTTTTATTATACACAATAGGTTTCCCCATTGTTTGTAGTTTTGATATCAACAAAGCCGGGTAATAAAAACCCAAAGGATCGAACACGAATATATTACCAGGTTTCACATATATAGCTATCCAATGTTCTCCACCAAGATGAGACGATTGAGTATTGACGATTATTGCTTAATTATTGCTCAAATATGGAATTTTATCAAGAGGAAAAACTCCAACAAATTCATTTCCCAATATCTGTTTTCCAATTCTCAGTACCTGAACAGAACTACATAAATAAATCCAGAGTATAAAAAACAACTTACTCCATGACAACTTTTTGTGTTTCAATATACATTTATACCAACACAGTTCTATTTGCAGTAATTTGAACTTCATTTTCAAATACTCCATATATTATAACATGTACTGGTTCAGTAATAGCTTTTGCAAACTTTATATCCAGTCGTAAATTTCCATTTTGAGGTAATTGACTTTGATTTAAATCAAAATCAGGGGCTAAAACAAATGTAAAAAATGGGTATTTGCTTTTAAAATCCTCTAGAGTTATTCCGCAATTCAAATTTTTATCTAAATAACCCAGATTTCTAACAATACTCTGCATATATGTCGCACAGTAATTGTCATTCTCGAAATCTTGAATATAGGTTTCTCTATAATCAGTATTTTTCGACAATGTCAATGATGTAACACCAAAGTTTTTGAAAATTGAGCTGGACGCAGTATATGATCCATTATATTGTGCTTCACTTTGAAATGTTATCAGAATAAAATTAGGCATTCTTCTGTCACCAAATATTTGTTCTTTATAGAATGATGAAGCACCTTTAGCAATAGCAAATTGTACAATTTCCTTTGTTTTTAATGGATAAATTGCATGTTTTGAATTAAGACCCAATTGATGACCTGCTAATACTGAGGGGTCTACTCGAACTCTTCTCACCAATAATTTTGCATCAACTAATTGACTTATTGTTGTAGTAGTTGCACTAGTAAGAGATAATGCAGAATCAGACCTTTTCAGTCTAATATGTACATTAACTCCCGGTAGTAAATATTTCGGTTGATCCATAAAATCAAGTTGTAATGATGAGCACATGGTGAAAACCTTTGAGCCGTTTACCCACTTTTTTCTTTCATCATCTGCTGCTGCATAACCCATAGGAGTAAAACATGTATTTTTAGTATCGGAATTGTAAATTAAAATAGTTTCTATTAATTCCTTGTGAATGAATGTATTATTTCCGCCCTCAATCTTGATATTATTAAATCCCAACACTGCATCTTTAAAAAGAGTATGAAACAGGAAATTGCTCGGTATTACATCTGCATTGGCATCCAAAACTTTTCTATCTTTATCTACAACCTTAATCTGAACAGTCAATAAAGTATCGTTCAAATCTAAATATTCGGTTGTGAACCATTAATATAAAATTCGATATCATTTCTACTATAGGTAATTGAATTCATAGGAAAACTTCCTCAAATGCCCCAAATTCTATTACAGCCTGGGGTTACGGTCTATCAAATATACATAATTCAGATTTACCACAAATCATTTTGCAAATATAGTTCCATGTCCTTTCATTCGTTTGTTTATACGTGATATTCCATGTCTTTTACGTTTTGGAGCATGAGCTGGAGGTTTTTCTTTTGAAACATACCTGCAACCCCGGGTAAAACTTTCCCTAATTCTGCTAAAGCATTTGTTTTTAGAGATGGTAATATTTTCTGTTCATTCATAATAACATCTTTTGCAGTTTTCATACCAAAACTACCAATACGTTTAAGAATAGGCAGGGCAAATCTACCAATAGTTCTCAACTATCCTGATCCGTACTGTTTACCAATAAAATATGGTAATTCACCACCAGATTGGCTACCACTATACATACTAATAATATCAGAATTAGCCATTTATTTTACGAAAATGTAATGTCAAATGAGTTTTTGAACCTTTTGGAAAGTTTATAAGTTTTCCACTATCATCAAGAATATTTATTTCTATATTGTTTATACAAGATGTTGAAACAGGTAAATGCATGGGATTTTCTACATTGATTTGTACAACTTCATCTTGATCATGTTTTTCAATCCATATAGATTTCATTAAAGGAACACTAGAATCGCCAACAATAACTGGTTCCACGATATTACTGTAAATGAACATTTGCTGATGATGTTTAAGGATTTTCGGTTTGTTTGTTCCTTCACAAATTTGTTCATTTTTGTGTACATATTGGTTTAGACAATCCTAATGTTGTTGTTAAATTTGAGTCAAATTTAACTTGACTAAGATTAGAATTTATACTAAATCTAAATACTTTATCTTTTTGAAGCTCGAAAACTGTTAAAATCTCGCTACAATTGTCAGCTAAATAAGTTTGTAATTGTTCGAGGTCTGTAATATATAAATGATCTTTAAAAGTATATGCATGCTCTGTTATTTCAAAGTATGATAGCTTAAATTTGAATTCCACTAAATTATTAGTTTTTGGAAGTGTAGAGAGATTTATTTGACTGTATCATTAAATACATTACGTAAATCAGTAAATCCAAGACATTTAGCATCAGCCATTGTAGAAAATAAAATTTCGAATGGCTTATTCAAGCAATTCATGTATAAATATTGACCATCATCATAAATTATAGGTTTCCTTGATTTCGATGAACTCGTCAAGTTATAACTATCTTTATCAATAAGAACACTAATATATTCCGTTACTGCTACTTTCTTATTATATTCAATAACTGATTTGCTATAGATTGGGAATAAATTGTATACAAATGTAAAATCCAACAGAGCATCTTCCCAGTTATTATCCAAATAGATGGGGTTTTGGAGTTCGATGATGAATTTGCTTGCTTGATTGTCTGGATGAATTAATGGACAACTATTGCTCGGCAAAATAGTATAAAAATTCACTTTATTAGGTCTTTTGCTGATATCCATGACGAGTTTTGATAACCATGCCATTTGACATAGTATTGTTTATCCTTACCGACCTTTTTAGTTTTCAATATTTTTTGAATTCTAAATACTTTTGGGGGAGGAATGACTTGTAATTCCTGCTCATAAAATTTCCCTTGTACAATATTATTATCATTGTCTTTGATGACATACATTACAGGATTCTGTTTAGTATTTATTTTTGAAATTACAAAGACTTCATCACTCCAATTTGTATCATAATTTTTAATAAATGGTGATGCACTAATTTTACTAATTCTAACTTGATCACCGACTTTATATTTAGGTTTGCAATTTTTACAGATTTCTTAGAATAGAATGTTATTGATGTAATATCAACAGGTTTCAATCCATTCAGTCCTCGATGTGATGAATGATTATAACTTGTTATTATTTTCGGTAAAGCATTTACCCATTTTTTATTACCTTGATGCACGAACAATTTCTTTAATCTATCTCTCAATGTTCGATTAAATCTTTCAACATGGGCAGCTTTGTATTGAGAATGTACCGAGTAGTGATTTATTTTCAGTTTATCGAGGATTTGCTTAACTTGCTATTGTAGAATTCTTTACCTAAATAATAATAATAATAATACCTAAATCTGTTTGCAAGTTATTAGGATGTCCATCTTTAAATAAAATATTAATTGCCTTGGACATTTCTTCTGCAGATTTTGCCTTGACTGGTATTGCTCGTGCAAACCTGCTGTATACATTAATACATGTTAAAATATATTTATTCCCATTGTTAATTTTCGAATAAGGTATCATCTCCATCAAATCCATTTGCCATAAATCGTCAATACCAAATGTTTTATATGCTCTTGTTGGAAATCTTTTCCGCATTGGTTTGTTCAAACTGTACGCAAGCTGATCTGATAACCACTTCTGGGTTTCTTTTTTCGAATTCGGAACTCTTTTGTTTAATTTTGCCACTCCACCGAAACCGGCTTCGTCTTCTGGGTTCGTCCAAATCTTCTCCATTACAACAAGAAGATTTAAAATTAAATTTAATGTCGGGCAATGAAGGATTAGCACCCATTGTTTATGACTGTGTAACTCCACCTAATAATGATAATGCCAGATGTATCAAGGCACCAATAAATCCACCTTGTTGTTTATATATAATTTTCCTCATTTGCTTACGATTTTTATTATTTACTAAAGATAACAATGGTTTCCTATGTTTGCTCAATAAATGCTTTTTTGATTTACTGATTTTAATTTTGCCTTTGACTACTTTAAGTATAATATTGAGTAAATCATCGACAACAAAATTTGGGAATGATTGCAATATATTCATTCTTTTCATACTCGGGGCCTTTAACAATGCATTAAAAAATGGAAAACTGCGATGATTTTTAACTACTTTTTTACTGGTTTTACGTTTAGGTTTAGGATTTTTCGAAATAAGATTCTTTGCAGAGAAATTTTCAGTTACAAGTTTTTTAGATGGTGTATAACTAGTTGTTGGTGGAACTTTTGGAACTTTAATACTCTTTCTAATACTTTTCTTAATTTCCTATATTTTTCACCCTTGCTTTTAGAAACATTATTATTCATAGAGGTTTTCAACTTTGTTTATAAACCATGGCACCTTTTGGGTTGAAAATATCTGTTTTTACTCGTAAATCATCGGGACATTGTTGTGTGAAATCAAGAAATATATATCCATGAGGTATTTTTGTAGCATCTTGAAATGCACTGATAAGAAAATTACGATTGTTAGGGTATGCTTGACGTGCAAGAAAATCAATCACTGTTGCATCTCTGGGATTCTGAAAATAACTAAATATTGTACATTTAAATTACGTGTTCGATGTGCCCCACCTTGATGAAATAGATTTTGTGTTATGAAAATAACTGTTACACCGACATGTCTGCTGATCTTTGTAAATAAATTATTAAAATCTTTTTCTTTATTAGCTTCTTGATACAAATCATCGATAATAATGACATCACCTTTCTTTAATCGGCTGGACCAGTTTTTATCGAATCCCTTTACTATTTTCATGTTTTTAATTTACAGAAACTTGATTGAGTTAATCCATGTTCTTCATCAGCACCCCTATGCCAATAAATTCTGTTGAATTTTGATTTGAATAAATTTGATTTTAGTAATTTGCAAACAAATAATGTTTTTCCACTACCACTCGGACCAACGATTTGGTATACTGCATCATTTCTTAATTCCATTTCAAAAATTTTATAAATATAGGTATTTGTTTATATTCAATGATTTAATGAACTCGTGCTCAATTTGTATATAAAGAATAAATTTCATAAATGATTTAATAATGTTAGCAAATATAAATTATCGAGGAAATTTTGATGTATCGAATATGAGGTTCCCACCAGGGAAACCCAGCAAATTATCGATAGAAGCGGAAAAATATCCGATAATATTTTTCAAGACAGGTAAATGCAGAATCATGGGATGTAAGAAACCTTTGGATATTAATAAATTACAGTATCGAATAAATAATATTAAAATCCAATCAATTACCGTTACTATGAATATAGGACATAGTATCAATCTATATAAACATGTCGAAAAAATGTGATTGTATGTTTGAACCGGAATTGTTTCCGGCACTAAGACTATTAAAATATAACCCTATATGTGTCAACGTGTTTGCTAGTGGAAAGGTTGTCATGTTGGGGTTGATAAATTTGGAGTATAGAGAATTGTTGGCAATGTTCGAAATGAGATAATTTCATTGGTCGATTTCTAATTGGTTAATTTCTAATTGGTTATTGATTGATTTAAACAAACGGTTTGGGTTTAGAATTCATTTATTTCACTATGTACAAAATACAAGCGCCGCGAATTTGATGAATAAAATAGATGATTATGGTAAATTTTTATTTTTTGTTTACAAATTTAAATATTATATTTTTCAAGAAGACTATGCTGCAGTCATGCTAAAGAAGTTAGCATTCTATTATCCAGAAATCAATGCAGCAGTATACAACAAGCCTGCAGAATTAATCCCCAATTTGGTGTTCAATGCGACGGGGATAAGGATGTTCGAGATTTTCCATCAATTTATGTGGGATGTGAAGATAAATCGAAAAATTAAACATATGGAATCCAGAATATTTATATTAAAATAAGCTGTTCCTGCTGCAAAGCTAGATATCAGCGATATGTAGAATGGGTTTTGGTTAAAACTCTTCGGGATTTCGACCATATCAAGAATGCATTTTGAATGTTTTTAACAAATAAATGTTATTTCGTTATTTAGTTTTTGATATTTTATATATTTTGATATAGTAATAATAATATTAATAATAGTAATAATAATAATAATAATAATAACAATAATTGTAAAAACATTAATAATAATGAAACACATTAATAATAAATCTGTAAATAGAACATGTAATAATTAAAACACGTAAATAATAAATTTGTAAATAGAACATATAACAAAACATGTGACAATGCAACATCAATGCATTTTGATGCAATTTAAACAAAGACATGCTATAATCTGATTGGTTGATAGGCATGAGTCAAATGTATAAAAACCCTGTAACATTTAAATTTATTCATTATTCAAGATGACCAAGAAAATTGCAAGCACCGAAAAACCTAAAGTAATGGTACAACCAGTTCAAATGTTCCAAAACTACAAAATGTATTTTTGAAAGAAGAAATCAATATGAAATTGGTTGCACCAGTCAAGCTAATTCCAACTAAATTTCAATTCTTATCCGGCACGCTTTTCAATGATTGATGTCAAAACTATTGATGATGTTTTTAAACGGATAGATTCGAATCTATCGTGTAATCAACATGCGTGGTTCAACAATAGATATGCAAGATTTTATGATGCTTTTGATGAAATCAGTTTCAAAGAAAATGAAAATTGGTATATAACAATTGCAATCCAGGGATATAAAGTTGATAATAATGATGTATATTCTCCTATTTGGAAAATTATGTCTGCTAGACTTCACAAATATTTTAATGTTATATTTAATAAATGTATTAGTCAGATTTGTTTTTCTCTTTATTAATTGCAACATAAATGCAAATGACATGCAAATTTAACAAAGAAAATCTATAAACAAACTTATAATATAGTTTTTAAAGTGATGAAAATGACTGCAGAAAAAGGTTAATATGATTAATTAATTACCGAATTATTTATTATTTAGAATTTTTATCAACTTTTTGTTGGAAAAGTTAGCAGAAATATCTGGTGTGAAAATTGAGGACATATTATCTATTACAAATGCCTTAAATATCGGCTGGATAGTTGAGAGTCAAGATACAGGATTTGATGATGAGGAAGAAACTCAAGAAATTGATAAGGAAGAAACTCAGTTACAATTTTTTAGATGGTGTATAACTAGTTGTTTGTGTGACTTTTGGAACTTTAATACTCTTTCTAATACTTTTCTTAGATTTCCTAATATATTTTCACATTTTCTTTGCTTTTAGAACCACATTATATTCATTCATAAGTTTTTCACCTTTGTTTTAAAACCATGGAACCTTTGGGTTGAAAGTATCTGTTTTTTTACTCGTAAATCATCGGGACATTGTTGTGTGAAATCAAGAAATATAGATCCATGAGGTATTTTTTGTAGCATCTTGAAATGCACTGATAAGAAAAATTACGATTGTTAGGGTATGCTTGAAGTGCAAGAAAATCAATCACTGTTGCATCTCTAGGGTCTTGAAAATAACTAAATATTGTACATTTAAATTACGTTTTCGATGGTGCACCACTCTTGATGAAATAGATTTTGTGTTATGAAAATACTTGTTACACCGACATGTCTGCTGATTTTAGTAATATAAATTAATTTAAAATCTTTTTCTTTATTAGCTTCTTTATACAAATCATCGATAATAATGACATCATCTTTCTTTATCGGCTGGACCTAGTTTTTATTCGAATCCTTTACTATTTTCATGTTTTTTAATTTCCAGAATCTTTGATACAGTTAATCCATTTTCTTCATCAGCACCTTATGCCAATAAATCCCTGTTGAATTTTTGTTTTGAATAATTTGATTTTAGTAATTTGCAAACAAATAATGGTTTTT
>CAUHTR010002464.1:0-20874 GCA_959609185.1 Schmidtea polychroa
AATAATAATAATAATAAATAATAATAATAATAATAATAATGAATAATAAGAATAATAATAATAATAATAATAATAATAATAATATAATAATAATAATAATAATAATAATATAATAATAAATAATAATAATAATAATAATAATTATAATAATACTTTGTAATAATAATCCAATTGTTGATTTGTTTAATAATACCCTTGTGACCTTGTTGAGCGTGAGCAATACCCTTTTGAGCATTAACCCATAGGGGGAGAAAATATTTTGTCAGATAAACTCGGGGGCAGTACCCTTGCGAGCAATACCCAATAATAATAATAATAATAAATATAATAATAATAATAATAATAATAATAATATAAATAATAATAATAATAATAATAATAATAATATATAATATAATAATAATAATAATAATAATAATAATAATAATCATATAATAATAATAATAATAATAATAATAATAATAATATAATAATAATAATAATAATATAATAATATAAAATAATAATAATAATAATAATAATAATAATAATAATAATAATAATAATAATAATAATATAATAATAATAATAATAATAATAATAATAATAATAATAATAATAATAATAATAATAATAATATAATAATAATAATAATAATAATAATAATAATAATAATAATAATAATAATAATAATAATAATAATAATAATAATAATAATAATAATAATTAATAATAATAATAATAATAATAATAATAATAATATCTTTAGAATAATAATGTTAATAATAGGATATATGGCTCATACGAAAGGTTTTGAATTGGGCTTTAAAATGAGTTATAGATGAATAATTTTCGTTGGCGGGAACTCTAAAAATTTAAATTCTAAAAAATGACCTTGAAAAAAAAAATGTCTTTGTCCCCGCGGGCTCATAATAATATCTTTACCAATAATAATGATAATAAGGATGTCTATATCTCATTCGAAAGGTCTTGTAGTGGGCTTCAAAATAAGTCATCGTTTAATTAATTCCATTAGCGGGAACTCTGTAAATTTAAATTTTAAAAAATGACCTTGAAAAAAAAAATTTGACCTTGAAAAAAAAATTTGACCTTGAAAAAAAAATGACCTTGAAAAAAAAATTTGACCTTGAAAAAAAATGACCTTGGAAAAAAAATGACCTTGAAAAAAAAATGTCTTTGTCCCCGCGGGCTCCTGTTTTTAAAGAAAAAAATTGACCTTGAAAAATAATATTTGAAAAAATAATAATATCTTTACCAATAATAATGATAGTAAGGATGTCTATACCTCATTCGAAAGGTCTTGTAGTGGGCTTCAAGATAAGTCATCGTTTAATTAATTCCATTGGCGGGAACTATGGAAAAATTGTCTTTGTCCCCGCGGGCTCCTGTTTTTAAAGAAAAAAAAAATTTGACCTTGAAAAAAAAAATAATAATAATTTTTTAAATAATAATATGACCTTAAATGAGTCATAAGACCTTGAGAATGACCTTGAATGAGTCATACGACCTCGAGAATGACCTTGAATGAGTCATGGTCTTTGTTTAAATGACCTTAAAAAAGAAATTTGACCTTGAAAAAAAAAATGTCTTTGTCCCCGCGGGCTCCTGTTTTTAAAGAAAAAAATTTGACCTTGAAAAATAATATTTTTAAAAATAATAATATCTTTACCAATAATAATGATAATAAGGATGTCTATACCTCATTCGAAAGGTCTCGCAATGAGCTTCAAAATGAGCCATCGTGGATGAATTTTTGTTGGCGGGAACTCTAAAAATTAAAAAAGATTCTAAAATTTGAAAAAATTGTCTTTGTCCCCGCGGGCTCCTGTTTTTAAAGAAAAAAAAATTTGACCTTGAAAAAAAAAATGTCTTTGTCCCCGCGGGCTCATGTACTTTTAAAAAAAAATTTTAAAATTTTACCCGGGGGGGGAGGGGGGGTATATGTCTTTGTCCCCGCGGGCTCCTGGTTTCGCGGGCTCCAATCTCTCTACTGATGATGTTCGGATCTTGGTTATGAATATTTATGTCATAGGTCCAATGCCACATTCTTTGGAATGGCATCCTGTCATCTCCCTTCTCAAGTTCCTATTCACTATCGACTGAAGGAATTTATTAATATTAGTGAACACTATTTTGTGAAAAATTTATTGAAATTTTGTTAGATTTCAACACTTAAAAAAATCAATGAGTTAGTTTGTTTAAAAAAGAGCAAATGTCAATTCTACCTGAGATTGACAGTGATTCTGTCGAAATATATATATATATATATATAGTATATATATATATATATACATGTTTGGTTTGGCGTTTTTAGTTATATTTAAATCAATGCCATTATTTAGTGACTGTTATAATCAATAATAATCAATAATAATAATAATAATAATAATAATAATAATAATAATAATAATAATAATAATAATAATAATAATAATATTAATAATAAATATAATAATGAAGTGATAATAAGTGAAAACGATTATTTTATAGTCGAAAATTCTTTCATTAAATACATTATTCGTAGCAAACGGCTATAATTATCACTTTATTGTTAAATAATAAATGCTGCTACCTAGAAATCATCACTTAATAATATAAATTTCCTTGAAATGTATGAAGAATTAGATCTTTCTGCTTAAAACCGTTGAAGGTAGATTGGAAAATAAATTCCCAATCTTTATATTTCCTGTAAATACCATAAGAAAAGATAACCTAATAAGAAGTAAAATGTTCAAGTTAGGACTTTATTAAATTATTTTTGTGAACTTCCTTTCTGTGAATTTATTTAATATAAAATCAGTAAAAATTATAATAAGGAAATCTGATTATTATTGTGATATGAAGTCAGATGTAACAAAAAAGGTTTCAAGTTCACTTACCCCTTAAAATATCAAATGGGATCCTGAAACTGCTGACTTATAAATATTAAATTAAGTTTCAATGAAAACCAAACATGTGAAATTATGTTGCGATTCATGCAATTGCGCATATTAATTATATTAAATTATAATTTTACTATAACATTTGTTTTAATCGACAACATATTATTTTCAATGTTAGTTGTGAAATGATTTTACTCAATAGAATGTTGCATAATTTTTCCATTTTCACTAAATAATTCTTATAAAATTTATTTGTTTTTCTAAATGTAATATTTCAAAAATAAGTTTATACAGATATGATTTATATCTTGTTACCCTTTGTTCTGCCATTGGTATCGCTCTTGCCAGTAGCACTTTATTGAATAGGTTCAGTTATTCCTGTGCAAATCTTTACAACATTTCTACACAATCATTTCAGTATGTGCTGTAGGAATATTAAACCATATTGAAACTGTTAGTAACAATGACAATTTGTTTGGTATTGCTATGTTGTTATTTAATTAGGAGGTCAAAAATAGTTGGGAAAGGCTGGCCTAACTAATACATTTCAAAACAGTTAATAATAATATTCAAATCAGCTCTCCTCAATTTGAATAAAATAATTTTACTTCTTTTGTGTATGAAACATTTGGCAATAGCCCGACGTAAGCTGACAGTTCCATAGCTTGAATTGCTGTTAAATTTTGACATTTATTGTAGGGTGTATAATGGATATTTGCTTCGGTCTAGGAGCATTATCAATAGTTATTAATGGGATATTGCATTCATACCACTTGCAGACCTACTGAATTCAATTTTCCTGGTGCAGCTTCGATTCCAACGTCCTCCGGAAACGGATATTCAGTTGGATGATGAATTAATACTCGAATTCCAGAATTAAAACTATTGGGAATGTAGGAGTAGGTTTTAATGAAAAGAGTCATCTTCAATCCTAAATAAGTGAAATAGTTTGAAACGATCTACACTCATGATACGAACCATATTGAGGACCAATTTTGATAGTTTGCAAAGTACTTTTATTGTTCATCAAATTGTATGTGAAACAATTCCCATATTGGTGATTATAAAACTGGTAAAAATCACTAAAATATCACTATTATTATTATTATTATTATTATTATTATTATTATTATTATTATTATTATTATTATTATTATTATTATTATTATTATTATTATTATTATTATTATTATTATTATTATTATTATTATTATTATTATTATTATTATTATTATTATTATTATTATTATTAATATTAACCGTTTGCGGACGTTCAACAATGTATAATGACTAGAAATCCCGCCATTCGTATACTAAAAGATTTTGTATATTTCGTATACTACTTATTTAAATTAATTCCGTCCGCAAACGGTTAATATTGATTGTCAATTGAATTTTCTTTGGAATTTTTAGAATTTGAAATTATATTTTGGAGTCTATTTTCAAGTAGGAATATATTGATCTTTATTAATATTATTTTTTATTTAAATATTCAATTATGTTACATTCGTTACCTAGTAGACTGCACTTGTGTTAGTTGTTATACTTTTGGTATTTATAACCTCCATACTAATATACAAATATTTATTAAATTCGAAAAACAATTCAATTTGCTTGCAATATTCAAATAAATCTTTGATAGTGTACAGAATGTAATTTGTGTTGGGGATTTTCAAAGTTGTGAATATGAAGGGGCAGAAGTGATGAAGGCTTGGTGAATTTTGGCAGTTATGTTTGTATTACAGAATAGTGTTTTGATGATACACTAATCTCCACTGAGATAAACCTATAATGACCAGACTTCAAAGGATCTTGTCCGTTTAGTTTGTGTCGCCAGGATGTTATAAAACTATGACCCTGGGCAAAAGTTCGATTAGAATTATAGAATTATAATTACTCACTTTAATGTTATTCTTTGCAAGTGCAATGAGATACACTCTACACTATAGAAATTAAAATGTAATTGAAGCAAACTTACAATATGCATTTATGAGCCAATGAGATACACAAATAATATAAAAAAGTTTCTGAAAATGTAGAAAAATTAACAATAAATTGAGTAATATATGAAAATAAATTATTCATCACGTTGATTTACGTTCCAATTTTTATTATAGAGCTATCTCAGTAGACCTAAGTGTATTAATTTGTCACTTAGTGTAGTGAGTATAGTTTAAGCTCTATCTCTAAAATTTACACGTTAACTATATTATTATTATTATTTTAATAATTTAATTTTAATTGTATTTTTTAAAAGCATGTTACTAGGTTACATGTTAATTTTATTGTCTAATTTCTTCAATAAAATTTTTTCAAGCCAAAATTCTCATGGGTCATACACCTACTTTCCTCTACTTACAAATTATCTCTAAACTTTGATTATATTATTATTTGTACTGCCAATTTGTGAGGGGATGCGGCCATAAGCACAAAAAAGATTCCTGCAACATTATAAACTTCCAAAATACGCTAAATTCACACAATATGTTAAATTAAAATTATATATAAACTAAATATCAAAATTTGAAACCAGCAGATAACATTGAAAAAACAGTATTGTTTAAATATGTGAATCTTTGTTTGCCTTTCCTAGCTTTGTTTACACTTATTTATCATGTCATTTCAAATCTCAAATAATATTGATTACGCGATATTGATTATTTTGATTATGCCGATTGTATTGATTTGAGATCACTTTAAATGATCCGTTTTAATTCGAATTTACCTAGGAAAGATTCAGTGTTGAATACTATGAGCATTCTAAACCAAGGGCCACGTGTGTATTACATAATCCTTGAACCAGTGATTGTGATGTAATCATATACACTAATACATTGTTTTAATGGTGGGCATTTTTATTTTTTGTTTTAATGAAATATATGATTAATTAGATAATGAGAGTTAACGAGAGCCGTAGTACGAAAATCGAAGGAAATTAGTGGTCAAGTAAGATTCGACATACAAAACTCTATATTAATAAAAGAATAAAGATGGTGAATATAAGAATTTATTAAATAAAAATAATATTAATGTCTTTATATTTACATTAAATGTTAATATACATCTAGCATGAATTTATCTTTTGAATAATCCGGTATCATCGCTGGATTTTTTAAAATGAATATATAAATTAATTTCAAAATAAATTATACATAAAATGTATTATAAATGAACCTAATATAAAAAATTAATTATTTAAAATAATAAAACAAAAAACTTTAAATTTATCTCAAACTAAAATTTATGAATTTTCTTAACTTAAAATTTATTTTTTCCAATTTCACCACTGATTTTTTCCCATTGAATTTATTAAAAAGAGCTTGAAGACTATAAATCAGTAAATATATCAAAAACATCGATATATTACTGATTTATAGTCTTCAAGTTCATTTTAGTAAATACTTAAAATTTAATTTAGAAATTACTTTAAATTTAACTTAAAAAATTATTTTCTTGAAACCTAACATATCTTTAAGATTTTAACTTAATAAGTTAGAATTTATACTGTTAGAATTTTGAGTTAAACTATTAAAGACTTCGATTAAATGACCCTAATTTAACCTCATATCAACAATCTTCATCTATCTGAATATAAATTTTCAATTTAAAAAAGTTATTTTAACTTAAAATTATTAAAAATTATTATATGCCCAGTTTGCCAGACTCAAAATTCTGACCAATACTATATATTTTATAATGAAAATAGGGGCCATTTGACTCAATTTAATGTTGATAAAATGTCATTGTTTAAAAGTGGTGTTAAATGAAAAACTACTATTACATCAGAGATATTTGAAAAAAATAAAGATTAAAGAATCTATAAAAATTGGTCAAGAGGTAAATGATTCCAACATCATTGCAGAGCCAGATATTGGAGAAATCAAACTATTTTGTATATAGAATCGTATTAGGAATTAGGAAGTTGTCGGAAATTAAATAGAATAATAAAAGTAAATTTCAAAATAACGAAGGTATCCAAAATATCTAGGTTGTCGGGACATAGTTATATTCACACAGTTTAATCATCCACGTTTCGAGACACTGAACATGGTATCTATACTGACAGGGCAACTCGTACACTTCATCGGCCACCTCATAATCTGACAGACAAATGGAACCTGTATCATTAGCTGCGGTGATTTTCTTGATTTGTAATTTCTCAATATCTGCCTCATTTGCTGGTGGAGGACCACTCTGTTCAAATTGATTCATAATACTCGTTACAAAATTGTCGAAACTTTGATCTGAAAATATGTAATCTGACGAATCGGATTTAAAATCCAGCGGCAGCAATCCACCAAATTTGATATTAGTTGGCCAAAAACGCTTTCTGTTATCAGGATCTCTTGGAGTAATAAAAAAGGAACCATCAGTTTCGTTTGTAGTACTTCCGCCAGGAATATGACGAATAAGATGAAAAACATTCAAGGCATCATCATCATTTTCCATTGAGTTATAACGAATAATATGAAAAACATTCAAGGCATCATCATCATTTTCCATTGAGTTATCAGATTCAATTCTTTCAATAAATCCATCATTGCACGTCACACATTTACGATCCTGAGATGTGTGAACGTCCCTGTTGCATTTATGCTCATAGTAATTATCTGTATTAATCGAAGCCATTAAAGAAATCGTAGCCATTAACGAAATTTATTTTTTTCCAAAACAAAACCTTCTCGAACAAACTAAATCAAAATCGAAAAAAGAAAATCGAAAAACTGACATAATAATTCGACAATTGTCTGCGTCTGTGCGCGCGCACAAATCAAACCAAAACTCCAAGCTGAAAACGCACACAGACGCGAGAACACTCAACCGATAATCAACCATCGAAGAATAATCTCTTAAATCACACCGATCGCGTCTGTGTGCGCATACAAAAAATCAATGTCCAAAGCAAAAAGAAAACGCACACAGACGCGACACAAACCAACAATTCACCACACACCTAAAGACCTAATCGGTAAAAAAGCAATAATAAATATACAAAATAGCGATAATCTATGTTCCATATACAGTATTTTGGCTATATTAAAATATGATAAAACCGATGAAAATAGAAAAAGACTCGCAAAATATTTATCATACATGCCCAAATTAGCATATGATTCTAATAATATGCTATTGCGATATCTCGAAATTTAAGAAAAATCCGAGGTTGGCTATAAATGTATTGACTTAAAATTATAATAACAAAAACATCATGGATATGGATGACATTATAATGAAATACCCACATTTAGATATAATTCATCGAACATAGTACTTGGAGAGAATCCAATTTATTTATTATTGATAGAAGATGGTGAGAAATATCATTATACTACAGTAACTAACTTGCGAAAATTGATGAATTTTAATAAAAACAATGGTTATAAAATTCAAATTTGTTGTTTGTGATGAAAATTGTTTATACTGATTTTGAAAACCAAACGCATTTGAAAAACATCAATCACTATCAAATCAATTGAGTTCAAAATTATAAACCTTACCGGTGAATAAACATTTAGAATTTAGAGATTGGTCAAAAATAATAACACATTCGTTATTTATTCAGTTTTCAAATCCATTTTATCTCTGGATGAAAAATATCATCAAAAACATGTTTCAATATCAACTGGATTACTCTTAATCAATAACTTTACCGAAGTATCAAGTTATCGTCAATTCATTGGTCAAAACTGTGTTTATGTTTTTGACAAAAGTAGTAGATATTGCGTCCAAAATCGTACTTCCATATTACAAAGAAGAGGAGGAAAACCAAGCTCGTCACATATTGGATAAAGAATACTCATTTGATATATGTGAAATTTGTAATTTATGCAAGAAAAAGATAGTAGGTAAGGTTAGAAATCAAATATATTAGTGTTGCATGTAAAATATGTAATATATCTAGAAAAATTATAAAATTATTGCCTGCAGTTGTTCATAATTTGAGTGTTTATGCCAAGCATCATATCCTAAATATGGATTAAATAAATTTACTAATTAGAATTTATTATGTAACCCAATTAGTAATCTAAAAGTTCTTGTCATGTAGTGTACTGGTGATTACTGAAAATATATTTATTGTTAGGAGTGCAAGTTGTCAATATTCATCGGGCTATCAGATTCAAGTAAGATCATATTTTCAAAGGTTATGTCGATACTAACACCAAACTCAGAGCTAAAGAAAAGAATGAACTTAAAATTGTGTAATAATCAACAGAAAACGATTTCATAAGCTTCAAAGCCAACTTTCCGAAAAAGTATAAAAATTGTTGATGATTTAATTGCAGCAATATTGAATAAAGAATCCATATGTCTAGATTGGCCAAATTAAATGGGTCAAACAGTTTATGTGGAATTAGCTAAATATCGAAATCATTTCAACATTGTTGCGGGTGACACAGATTCATACTTCTTAGAAATTCTAAATTGTAATCTTGAGACTTTTATAAGCAATGATCAAGGACAATTTTTTGGATACATCAACTATAACTCATCATTTGTACAACATAAGGTGAGCCAGGTATCACACTATTATCTACTATTGAGTTATGAGATAAAAATAAGCCTAAAGAATTAGCTTTAACCAATTATTGAAAGATGCCAGATCTTCATAAATATCCACGTACTGTAATGAAAGATTAAATACTAAATATACATTCTCCCAAATGGGTATAAAGAAACATTTATATGAAAATATTTTCCATACGAATACCTCACTAACAGACACTAAAATATATTGTAAAATATGAGAAAATGGAAGTTGTTATTATTATATTTCATCGAGAATATTTAAACAAATCTAACCCTGTACCTCGAGTTACATAAATAGTTGTTAAAATAGCAAGCAAACAGCATATCCTCTATAGACATCCCAATTTCCAATTTTTGTTGAGTATTCAAGGTTGCCATCATTGCTTGAAGTTGAAGTTGCCGTTGGTAGGTCATGTCAGTCATCCTTCCACCTAACCCGTTAATGTTTGGCATTTGATTATCTTAATAATTAACAATTTTATTTGTGTATGATACGTCATAAAAAGGTGCTGAAAGTATTCAAAGTTATCAATGTTTCATTACGAGCTTGTTCTTTTCTGATTCTTCCTAGAAACTTAAAAAGGACATTTACATTTATACAGCTGCTAACTAGTCACATACTACGTGTAAATTGAATGTGTAAATAGGTTTATAATGAACCTTTTAGTATAGGACATTTTGTCTTTGGACATTGCGAGGACAGTTTTGTGTCCTGGTCAGCTTTGTGGATATTTTTATTTAGCAATGTTAATTATGAGTTTTATGAAGTAAAATCTAGATTCATTTGTCTAGCTATTCATATTTGTATATTAATAATAATTAATACCATTTATATATGATTCAGTCATAATTCACAGTTAATGGAAACAACGCTGAAAATGATGACAGAAAGGTATTTGACATGGATCCAACATGCGCAATATGTATAAAGAGAGAACCAGAAATTGTAAACTTGATGTTTTACAGTAGTTTTGTACATTCACTGCTTAAGTATGAATTCGACAGTGAATGTCATGGTTTATGGTTCAGTAGGCAGCAGCCGTTTCAGATATTACAAATGAAATATCTCAATATGGCGTCAAATAGTTGAAACATATTTTACCATGTTTTGCATGGTCTGTAGTGTAGTGTTATATTTTTTTATTTGTTATTAAGATTTGTTATGAATGTTTATTTTTGTTATCGCATACGTATAAAAAAAATAAAAAAAACTATATAGCGATAATTTACTATAGTAAAATCGACGACAAATAAAAAAATCGTTAAATAAGAAACTTAAACTATCTACTATCTCACTAATTACGGAATATTTAAAAAATCCAATTTGATTCGAAATATAAGGAGGAAAAGAAAATCCAAGAAAGAAAATCAGTCCAAAACTAATCTTATTATTATTCAATTAATTCTCAGAAAATCCCAACACTAATCATCTAAATTTCCTGAAATATCATATTGGTAACATTTACCCAAATAGATATCATAATTCTCAACTTCCCAAATTCAAAGGTTGCTATATTTTATAATAAATAAACGTTGTTAAGTATAAATTAATTTTTTATATTTTATAATAATTTGTAATTTACGTTTTACTACAAACATCAACATACAAGCACCTTAGCTGTCCCAAGACAGTTCTTTTAACGGAGACTCTGTTGGGTTCTACAATCTTCTACAAACACATTAATAATACATACTAACTACTTTTAGTATTAGCACATAACATTTAGCTTTGAGTAAATATAACAACCACTATCACTATTTACGATAAATAAGATAACCCTTAACAGTCGTGATGGTAATTATCAGTTGCATTGAAATATTTGTGGGAAATCTCACAGGCATTTATGATAACTATAAGGATTTAGAATATTTAGTAAAATTTATTGAAATTATACAAATCCATGAAATTATCAAATTATTATGTCAACCTGAAATTTATAAAAATTGTAAAAACAATGAAATTCAATGGCAAACATGCAATAAAAGATTATTTAAAAACTATAAAATGGCAAATTGTGAAATATTAATTGGAGAAATTTTTTGAATTTTGATTGCTTTATGTTGTATAAATATTGTTATGACATATACAAATTATATTAAAAAGAGAGCTTGAAGACTATAAATCAGTAATATATCGATGTTTCTTGATACTTACGAATTTTCAAAATAGTTTATAGGACATAGGTCATATGCTATATGTCAGGGGTAGGCAATTACAGTTCTTTGATGAGCTGTGTGGCTCCCATTGAGATCTGATTTTATAGTAATATGACAATATGTTGCGGCTCTTAGTAATACATGGAAAATCTGTATTTGGCTCTCGAGGATCTCATGTGTGCCCACCCTGCTATATGTCATAGGCTATAGGTCATAGGTAAAAGGTCATAGGATATAGGTTAAAGGTTATAGGTTCATAGATCATAAGTTATAGGTTATACGTTAAAGTTTATATGTTATAATTCATTTGTAAATATAATACTGAATTAATAAAAATATTACATAAAATCTTATTTTAACTGCTACTTCTACCAGTCCTGAATTAATGACAATATTTATTAACAAGTTCCTTCCGTTGAATTATACCTTTGTCATTTCCGTTAGATTATTGTTAATGCTGCTTACTTCTTCGACCATTTAATTAACCAATTTCTAACATCAAACCTTTGAAGCGTAACTTAACATTCAGAATAATGAATCCGTTTTCTAAGCATATTCGATGTCTTCATTTTAATTGGTTTTTAAAGCTTGAGAAGGCCAAACCTCAATTTTCAAAACTTATTTTCAAATATTTATTCACTTATTCAAGCAGATTAAAAATCGTTTTAAATGTTTTCCGAATATATTAACATTAATTTTAGTGAGTTATTTTGTTACCATTCATACTTGGATATGTCTCAGAGAAATATATGAAAATTTTGAATATATTACGCTGACATATAGGATCACTTGTCTGGATGTTTTGATCCAGTGTCCTACAAAATGTCATGTATTTTGAATATTGTCCATTTTCTAACTTACTATTCATCTATTAGTAACCATCAGTGCTTTACTGTTTTGTAAGTAGATAATGACTCGATTTTCTGGTGTACGTGTTAGGTCGACAATAAGATAACGAACATCATACACCATTTTAAAATTGAATTTGCTACAGACCTCAAAATGCACACACACATTTGTGGCATAAAGTCAAAAGCACGTGAATAAATAAACTCGAATATAATAAACCCGCTCTTCAAATGTAATCTAATTTATTTACAATTTACTTACCTAAAAGATGTCACAGAAATGTGAGTCATGTTTTATTTGATGGGCTGATAACTCGGTGGGACCCAAACACCATATAAAATAACAAAATAAGAATTAAGTTAAAGGGGAATTGACCAAATAAATGAGAAAAAAGGGAGACGAAAAACCGACAATTCGAAATAAAATAACAATAAAAAACCCTAAGTAATCACACCTAAGAAGGAAAAATAAAAAAAATAACAAAAAAATTAACAGCTGTAAATTACGAGAAAATTAAAATAATAATAACAAACCCAAAAATAGAAATAATAGTTAATAAAAAATAAGTAGGATAAGAAAATACGAGAAAAATACCCCAAAAATCCTCAAAAGTAAAGAAAATAAGAATATTAAAATTATTTATTAATAAAGTCGCGAAAAATAATAAAGAAAATATAAGAAAAGAATAAAAAAAGGGGGAAAAGGAATAAAAATATAATAATACAACTTTACTGGATTCTGATTGGACAGAATCCAGTATATAATGAAATAGAGCGATTAATTCACTCAGTTTTGAAATTTCTACTTTAGGACACCACAGCGTTACGAACTCCTAACCTAACACTCATCGGACAGGATAAAAACTAATTAACCAGTTACTACTTTATTGCGAATCACCGGTTTTCAGCTTAACAGGAAATTACGAAAAGGTTTATTTTATTTAATTATAACATAGAGTAGTAATTCATTTTATTTACTATGATATTTGTAATAACAATAATTAAAATTATTAAATGCTTGTTCTCAATTCTTTTGGTTATGTCTATCATTTATTTAAATAACAATTTCTGATATAACGATATAATGAGGTAGATTTTTCAATGATGGCAATGGAATGATGTAATTCACAGCGAAAAAATCCATATGACTATATGACCAAGTAAACCATGCAGATGAAAGAAACGACGTTTGAGAATTCACTGAATATCGACAGGATCTTTGTAGGAATGAGAAAAATGATGAAATTCTAACAAAGGGTACTTGGATAACTTCATGAGATCTGTTGTTCAACCAGGCATCGAAAAGGGAAGGAGAAAATATGTCAGTCTAGTCGAAGATTCATAAATCGAGAGATTCGAGAGAAGCGAGAATAGACGAGAAGTATCAATGACAGGGATGTAGGAATGAGGTGGATGTTGGAGATGAGTTATGATTGATGGGGAGGATAGGAATGAAGATGATCAATTCGGAGGATAGTGATGTAGCGAAACTTTTTGAATATGAATCGGTATAACCAGGAGATGTAGGATGTGAAGGATGGGGTTTTATGGCTAGAAACTATGATTTAGGCACCAATAGTCGTAGTAGAATCAACCGGATGTTGGTCACGAGGTAGCGGAAGCCTAGGATTGTGAAGATATGAATGAACGAAGGATTGCCATCCGAATGACCTATGTATTATTTATCATGATTTGAAATTTTGTTATTTTAATTACTTTGAAATTATGTTAATGATGAGTGGTGAGCCGATTAGCTGGGAGGACGTCTGGAGCTGTTGATACCCGTATCGATAGGGCATAGATCGTCTTGCTGGATGATTGGTCACGAGAATTGAGCGAAACTCTGAATAAGTGTGAAGGAAATAGGAAAATGATCGGTTCTCTGACTCAGCAGTAGCAATGTCATTCACTTACATCTTCCATAGAAATGTAGAGAGTGTTTTCATCTGAGTTTAGATGGGCATCACGAAGAACATAAATCTTTCCTTTTGAACCATTCATCTTGGTTGATTATTGGGTCGCGCGTCTGTGTGCTTTTTGCCTGTTTTTTGGGTTTGATTTGTGTGCGCACACAGACGCGGACAATTGTCAAATTATTAGTTTATCTCGAGTCTGTGTGCGCTTTTTAGATTGACTTTTTGGATTGACTTGTGTGCGCACACAGACGCGGACAAGTGTGAATATTATTTTTTCAGATTTGATTGATTTGAATTTTGCTTTGTGGCTTTGTGTTTTCCAGAAATTGATTGTTGGATTTGAATTCCTGTTCTTTTGAAAATATATGGTTTTATCGATTTTGGAAATATGATTCGAATTCTGGAAGTTTTTTAGAATTGATTTATAATTTTGGTAATTCGGTTTTGAATTTTCGGCCTTAGTGAAATATGGAAGATAATGAATGTTTGATATGTCGTATTTCAATGAGCAATATGGCGAAGAGATGTCTTTTCAGCAGTGAAACTTGTCCATGTGATCGTGGCTCAGCAAGATCCGTTGCAAATTATTAATGGAAGTTTTTCAAAAACGATTGGAAATCAACGATTTAATTTCTGTGAATCATGAAATGACAGAAGAGGAACTCCAAGATATGTTTATGAAATTTCCACAAAGGTTTAAAGATATTCATAAATTATCTGAAACCATTTATGACATGAGCGATAAAAAGATAAACTTGCTAACTTATGAATATGATCTTCTATTCAATCGAGCTCTTAAAAAGATCAACACAACTCCAATGTTTATTAGCCGAAGTGTTGAACAATTATCCAATGTTTCAAATTCAATCATGGCTCAATCTCAAGTTATTGGACACGATAAATGGTTTAACAAACAATGGATTTGTACAAATAAAGCGTGTGATGCGATTAATTACAAAGACATTCTTCTGATGTGTCTTAGACGTGAACACATCTTGTAAAGAGATAGCCCCTGTAGCATAGAACAGATCTGTAAACCCAATTACTTACTTCTCGAATTTACACTTTTAGCGATTTGATCGCCAACCCGTATATAATCGTAGTCGTAAAATGGCATATCTATCTCCTTATAGAAGCTCGGAAAAATCTGATTTTGTTCGTCGATAAGGATCATTGGAAAATTTAGACAATAAACATCCGATAAGAATCCAGGTAGACTGACGACGACGGATGACAACGGGAGAGTTCTGATGAATCCGCGATAAGCCTTACCCGAGTGACCGACGAGAAAGCATGATCGTAAATCTTGATTTCGACCATCAACTGCATTAGGGATAGGCGAAGTCTAGAGTAAATAGACGTTAGAAAATTCCCATAAATGTTTAGACAATCTGACTCGATGTGACAGGAGTCCCCCGGCAGGGATTAATCTCCACAAAAACATCATTTAAACATGCGTGCGATAATGAGATCACCCATTACCTGTAGGGATGACATGTGTTTATCCCCAGCATTTCTACTATTGAGAAATACAACACGGCAGGTTGATTCGTGCACTTTAGCAAATGACAGACAGTAATTCGAATAAAGGAAAGCTGACACTTGAAATTTTATGACATAATCAAGGGAACAAAATCCGAACACACCTAGATATTGCTTTATACACATACCTGTTCGCGGATTATTGGCTAGTATGTTATTTCGCACACCGAAAAACTCCCAGGGAGATGAACGTGTTAACGACGAATCATTAAATTACAAGTACCGTAGTAGACGGATTTGCTTGACTGATGAGGAGAACTTAGTCAAAGTAATATCGCGAAAAATTCTTAATAATTAAGTTCATGTAGTAGATTTTGTAGTTAGAGTGAGAAATGAATCTTTCGCATATGTAAATAAATCAGCAAATTCTCCTTTGCATAAATTCAGACGTCGCGTTAAAAAATTAAATTTAAGTGATAGAATTAAATACAAAAAAACTGCGATCATGACCATAAATGAAAGTATAGTGATTTTTCAATCGAAACCCTACACCTCATAACCCGAATTTCTAATAAAACCAATAAATTATATTCTGAATAAAAATGGTTAAAACGATGGGGACTGAATGAGAGAACTGGAAAGCTACTATATTCTGACCGTCTTACTGGTATGCTGTAATCATTGCTGAATTTATTTACTCTAGTTCTAAGAAAGATGTCTGAACCGAATCTCCCACCGACCGGCCCGAGACCATGTTTCTCGTGTGCCGATAAGAACGTGTTATTGAAGAAATCTACCGATTACATTGGAACATTGAAGCGAAAGATCGACACCCTGGAAGGCACCTGGTTTAACCCAGCGTTAATGAAGGAGGCTCAGATGAAGATCCTTAGACTCGAGCACTGTCGTGACAGCTTGCTCGAGGAAAGTCGGAGCCAGCGCTTACTATCAAGGCTCAATCGGCGGCTCTTCACCGTATCTATTCCGACGCAGAATTGAAGACCCGCATTACGAAATACCCCATTCTGGACAAAGGGAATATCTTTCCTCTACATCACCGCTTGGATCATCTGGCTCCATCTCACTCGTCAGGATGCAACTCTCATGGGCCTATGGTCATGTCGCCGGGCTTACCTGACGTTATGTTAACGGGAATTCATCTACCCACGTCATCCAACGGACTCTCAGTGAATACCTCCGTTTCTCAGGAAAGCGCCCAGGCCGATCGTCCTAAAGTGAAAAGAAAGAAGCGACTGACCCGCGCAGAAAAAACTAAAAAACGGCGCGAAGAGATCGCTGCATTAGAAGCCACTCTGTTCGCAGCGTCTACGACAAGAGCAGTCCCATAAAAGTGTCCAGATTCGTCGTTCAAAATCGTGCCAGCTACGAGTTCTCTACCAGCTCCTGACCCGGTGCTAGAAGACGACATCACTGTGATGTTGTTAGAAGGAGACCTCTGAATACCAAGGCTCAGTCAGAAGTTTTGTCTGGAAATCAACTTTGCATGATAACTGTGAACCTTAAATCTCTAGACAAATGAAATTATGATAGTGTACAAGGGTGCTGAGTAAATTTTCTTTAGATGTAACAGTGAATTGTGATAGACATAATAAATGCTTGAGGGTCGAATGTTTCTATTTATTTTCTTTGATGATATCGGACTATCTAGACAGTTGTCCTAAGATTTTGGGCGAATAAGTAGTGGAAATGAAAGGACCTCACTTGGACCAGAGGAACCGTTGCGATATGTAAGTCCTTCTATGGCATTCTAGGGCCCGAACTGTGAACGCTGGGGGGAGTAGTCCTAACACAGAGGCTCACCTGCCCACAGGTTAGGACCTCGGTGTACATCACCAACATGGCGCGGCGTCATGGGTACATCGGAGGGAATATCATCTACATTATTTTGGGTATCCGGGGAAAGGATCGAATCAGTTATATCATTACCCCTAGTTACGCCACTTGGGGACTGTCAAACCCCAGGTACCCAACATATTTGTTTACAGGAAATTCAATTTGGAAATGTTGTATGATAATATAATATGGAATAAATTGTGAATGCTTCATAAGGCATATTGTAGTAAGATTTGGGTTCAATGTCCTTATTATTTACACTATTGTTTTATAAGAAGTTCTATCGGTGTTTACCCCTTATTTCTTCTAAATTGACATTGAATTTATTAAAATATTGACAAAATCCATCAAAATCATTTGAAAAAGGCTGTGCCGAAAATTCGTGAATATCTAAAACCGCATCGATATGTCATAGTTTATTTAATAAATAATATTTTTTATTTTATATTCTATTTTTTTATGTTGACCGCAATAGAAAGGAGGCATATATTATTATTTTCGCTTGTTTAAATGATTTAAGTATTAAATGTTCATATAATAAAAACAACATTAATTAATAAACATACTACTTCGTGAGTTAGTTTTTGGAGTTGTCCAGGACGATATCATTGAATATATTTCTTGATTTTTCAAATATGCTACCTGGTAATCCACTGGATTTTGATTGCAAATCGTAATTGCCGGGAAGTCCAAAGTGCCAGGCACTTTCCTAGATAAAGAAGTCGAGACTTCATAGCTCAAGTATTTGGCAATGGTCAACTGAACTTGGTAAATGAGTACGCCTAAATCAGTCAAAATTAAGTTATTATGTGTAAAAAATATGAAAAATGTTAATGAAATATGAAACAGTTATCAATGGGTACCACCAACGATGAAAATGAAATAAGATAGCATTCATTTGCAAATAACAGGTTAAAATCTTTATTTAATATTTTGAAATTCCTCTGAATGGTTTCTATGTCGTCCATTTGGAAATAAACCCATGATTGGGTTTTCTTCGCCCTTTTTCTCAACTTCTATTATTCACGTCAAGATAATGGCCCTCGAAAATCCAGTCTGTTTACTTTTCTATTTGTTTACTTGTCGGTCTTCTCTTTAAATGAACCGCTTCATCTCCATTATCGGACCTATAATTGCATCAATATCAATCTCTCTGTTCTTCATATATTTCTGTTCTATCAGTGTTCGAAGTTCATCTAGTGGAAATATCAGATTACATTTCCAATTTAAAAGAAACAGACCAAACAATTGTTCTGGACCAATATCGAAATTGCTATCGAGTCTAATGCGTGTATATATATTCTGAAATATGTTTTATTTATTCCATAACAATATCGAGAAAGGTATTGAACATCAGGATTCAAAACCTTTGTAGGGTCACTAAACCTCGTCAACGTAGTGTTCATAAAAATAATTGCACAGTTTCATTGAACATTTCCCAATGAATTTCTTTCGCAAATTCTACAAATTCTTGCTGACTAAATTGAGTGCGCGAGTCCATGTCTCCTCACCCCTCCCTTACGGGCACACGCAGTGAATATTTTTACAAATTCCACGGCCCTGGTTACGTCTCTTTTATAATTTCAATTTAAAAAATCATAAGTCCTTACAGAGAACTTCAAACCGCTTTAAATATTTCAATTTATTATTACAAAAATGTCCTACTTATAAAAATTATATTTAAAAATTCTTTTTATTTTTAATCATGAAATTTGAAATTGGTGAAATTGATGAAATTTATAAAGCAAATATCCTAAGTATCCTACTCCTCTTAGAATCACAGCAATTGGGAAGTTTATAAAAAAAAGACTTAAGGTTATTTTTGAAAATTCATTCGTGAAATTCTCACATTCCTCTCTTTCAAGTTGTTAAACCACCTAAAATGGAGGGACTCATATCCCGCATGTCCAAGGTTTTGATAACAAAGCCCCCTTCCTAATAATTGTCAGTTAATTAAGTAGTAGGTCATCTGCTGAATGCTTAATTAGTAGAAATGATTGTAAATGATAAATACATGTGTTGAAGGGTGTGATAACCTTCAAATGTAACAATAATGTACCTTCTAATTTGAGGTGAAATTAATTTTCAATATTTCTTTATGCAATTTGGTTTCCTTATTTCTATTAAAGAGTAAGAAAATAATAAATCAGTACTAATAATAGGGAACTTACCTGTGGCTGCCAGGATAATCAGGAGCCAAGAAATTGACCTAAGGACTTCTTTTGATCTCTTAAGTTGCGGAACTCCAGAAATAGAAGAAATCTCTGCATATCGGTCAAAAAGTAGACGTATTCCATATTTATTAACTAAATCAACATTATTTCCTTCTAGATCTATTTCTTTGGGATTTTCCTTCTGGCATATTCGTTGTGGCATCTAGTCGTTTTGTGATAAATAGTAAGGATAGTTTTATAATTGAGTAGAATGGTAAAATTGATGCTTCTGCAATGAAATGGAGAATGCTTTTAGAAAATGCTTTTAGAAAATGCCTTTAGGGATTTTATTGCAAATGACACAATTTATTTATGCAAACAAATAAAAAAGCCCCAATTCCTCTTGTTGATGTTCTCATTGTTGATGTTCCCTAGTTGATGTTCCCTTTGTTTATGTTCCCATTGTTGATGTTACTGATTTGAGAAATAATGTTTCAAAAATATTTCTCTCCTCATAATTGACAGAAGTTATGGATTCTTAGAAAGACTGCATAGAAAGTATAGAATAAATTTTAATTAATTAATTTATTTATTAGTAACTGTGCAACAAAAGTTTGTATTTGGACGAATTATGATTAAATTTGCTTGTTACCACACATTAGGCGGATTCTTCCATAATATAGAGTCTGGGAGAATTGGGCCAGCAAATAGACTTAGAGTAGATAGATGTGTAGACTCCAGACCATCAGGAATCCGCGACTCTCATACGTTTTTTGGTGACTCACCCTACCTTTTTTTGACCACCCTCTATAATTTTTTCTTAAATTTAGTTCTAATAAGTTATTAGATAATATTTTGTTTTGTTTAAATTATCAATTAAATAATATTTTAATTTTTGTTTTACCCGGTGAATATGTTATATTTAAAATGAGGGAGGTATATCCAAATATTTTAAAGGATTTAATCTACTTGGCACCAGAGATTATTCCATTCAGAATATGGTTGTCAATCGGAAGAACATAATAAATCAGTACTAATAATAGGTAACTTACAT
>CAUHTR010002465.1:0-35405 GCA_959609185.1 Schmidtea polychroa
TTTCTAGGGGAATCCAAGTAAAAATAAATTTAATTTCACATAAAAAGTGAAAATGTTAAATCTACAATTGTTGATGGTAGAATTATCCCTGATATAGAAAGCCAAGAATTAATAAATTTATATAAAAAAGCTTTTAGTGGCAGTGGTAATGGTTTCGTAATTATTCCACCTAAAAATGGATAGTTCGCAATTAGAAAAAATATTAAATATTTTAAGTAAGATATATAAGTAAGTAAGACATATTTACGTTTCTACAGAATCAGATTTTTCAACTCATTTTTCGATTCCATTAGAATTAAATAAAGATTTTAATTATGAACTTAGTTTAGTATGGTTCTCAACATACAACAAAGTTTTTAATATTTGTTGTGATATATTAATTTTTTAATTTCTATATTAAATGAAGATTTTCTATGAAATATCTAATATAACTCGGTAAACAAGAAATCAGTGCATAATTTTTATTGTAATATTTTTAAACAAATTATTGGTGTTTTAATATTCATGTTGTAGTATATTGGAAGTTAGAGAAATTTAAAAAATATTTAGATTTATATTAATTTATGCTAATAAAGTTTTGCGAGCTTTCAATTTATTATTTGGATATATTATATTTCAATTATTTTTGAATACTTGGAACAATGGATAAAATTAATATAAGCAAGGTCGCTGTTCTGGAAAATTCAGCCAAATTTTCTTTCAAATTTAAATTTAAAGTTAAATTTGAATGTCTTGAAAACTTAGAAGATGATTTGGAATGGAAGTTAATTTATGTCAGCAGCGCCTCTAATGCAGATTTAGATCAAGTCTTTGAATATGAATATGAAAAAGAAGAAATGAATTTTGTTCATTTTATAGAAACTTTTAATTTTACCGAAACAATATTAAAAATATTATAACGAGTTTGGTATTCAAAAGGTTGAAGAAGCGGGATATATTTTAATAACAATTTTACCTGAAACATGAGTTGGATGTTTTATAAAAATTTATCATTGAATTAATGAAAGAAAGATTCAATGATCAAGACCATATCAATTTCAAAATTGATCGTTCATCATCGAAGATATATTTAGCAATTAAACTAGGATGTCCTATTCTTTTTCCTGAAAATAATAAATTTGCACAATATTTAGGATTTACAAAACAAATTTAAAGTTCAAGTTCATATGGAGAAAAAATTGTAAATATTTCAAACATTACATCAGTAAATTTAACATGTAATTTAATACAAGGAACATATCAAGATGGAAAAAAGGCAAATTGTCTATATAATTTTCCTTATGAAACAATTACCCGTGGTTTTTGAATTATACAACAAGCATCAATCTCATTTTATTTACAAATGATTACAAAATTCACTTCAAAAACTGTTGACCAAGAAGATATTATTAATTGATTGTAATGAAAAAAAAATTTTGTTTGTATCTCTGTCAAGTGTGAGCGCAAGCGAGGTCTGAAATATTACATAATAAATGAAAGAGGAATTGATTTTATTCTTGAATAAATATGGTTAAGATACTATATTAAATTTTTATTTGTGTGATATTTTTAGAGATTTATATTTAAAATGTAGTGTAATTATGAGATATGACATAATAAATTATTTAAATTCAGAAAATATTATTTTTAATTTGCAAACATCTAAAGAATCTGAATCTCACTGGGTTCTATGTTCAAAGAGATACAAAATTTATTTTGATTCGTATGAAACTATTCCGGTAAAAGAAATGGATCAATATCTCACCAATGGTTATATTTATAATACTTGGCAAGTTTAAAGGAAAATACAAAATTTGTGGACAACTTTGCATTATCATATTATTACACTTAGAAAATGGAAATGATTTTTAATTACAAGTTTATTATAACCATAGTGTAGAATGAGCCTAGTAATTCTTTCTGATAAAAGTGGCGCAACATTATCATTAAATGATGAAGATGTTTAAGAAAAAGCAAGTATTTTATTTGTTAATGAATCGGGTGATGAAATGAAGGGTATTTAGACATGAAGGGAAATAAAATCTTGAATATTGGGAATTTAAACGAAATTACAGTAAAAAAAAGATCTAGAGAATAAAAGAAAAAAAGTTTAGGCAGAATTAATAATTGTTTTAGATATTATGGAATAGAAATCACTATAAAATCAAATTGATATTTTATAATAAAAGATGAATATTTAGTAATTACTAATGAATCAGGAATGTTTGAAATTGATTTACCAAAAATGATTTTTATTATTGTTGTTTTTCATGGGACCTTTAATTCCTTCGGATCAATAATAAAATCAAAAGAAAAAGTAATTATTGGGTTCATATCATTAAATAAAAATTTCATGTTGGTAAATGATTATTATTCAAACAATGAAAATTCAAATTTTCAATTTATTGGAGATGGGGTAATTTATAATTTTTTTGTTTATCCATTAGATAATTTATCAGATTTTGCATATAAAAGAGTTATGAGTATACATGACATCAAGTATTTCAATGATTTAAAAAAATCAGCCAGTTCTAAATTTAAAGAATTTCTAAATATTCTCGACTTGAATAAATTCCTATAAAATGGATTGTCTTGAATTTTATGAAGAGAAAGTTTTTCCATGTTTTGTAAGAAAAAAACAATTGTACCCATCATTACACTAAGAGTCTTTGACAGTCCCCGAGTCTTCGGCACTCAAAGAGCTTTCAGCACTTGAAGGGCCTTTGGCAACAGA
Organism: Schmidtea polychroa; assembly: GCA_959609185.1. Taxonomy (NCBI): domain Eukaryota; kingdom Metazoa; phylum Platyhelminthes; order Tricladida; family Dugesiidae; genus Schmidtea; species Schmidtea polychroa. The sequence continues at coordinate 2,714 of CAUHTR010002465.1, forward strand.
GAACTTTCAGGGTCGGGCTCCTCCCGCCTTCTGGGATAAAAGCTTTCAAGACAAAATAGATCCTTCGAATAGCAAATTCCTGAAGGTAGGAGAAGCCCGAGTTGTAAAGAGAATAAATGAATTTCTATTAGAAAAGAAGAAATTAGATGGAAGACGGTACACTATAAAAAAATAAAATCTCGATAGACTCTTGCTGATACAAGTATGAAATTTCATGTATAACAATCACCGGTATTTTTTCAGTTTCCAAAGCTGTATTTTTCGGTGTTAGTGTATTTGGACTAGTTCCACTTGCTTCAGGTATAATATCTTCATCATTTGTGGGGTCAATGCTTTATTTTTAACTGAAGGAGTTTCGGTTGGTTTAATTTTGAAAAAGAAAAAGATTTATTGAGAACTGCACGGAGAATTATTTTTGGGGATTAATAAATTATACTTGTATCAAATGAAAGCATTGGAAGATGGTGTATTAAGAATCCAATACAATAATATCTGAAAAAAATGAAAATATTAACAAGATTAAATATTCTATGGCTTTTTCAGTGATAGACGATTTTGTATTGAAAATCCCAGGACCATGGAGACCCGTCATATATAGTATGAATAATCCACGCTTTTTTATTGAAGACCGCTTTTTTGTATTGAAAAAAAAACTTTTGTATTGAAAATCCTAGGACCATGGAGACCCCCTCACTATAGTCTGAAAAAAAATTTTTTGTACTGAAAATCCCATAAAGCAAAAAAAAGTAAGTTGCCGCAGCCACCCCCCCCCCGAGGGCTGCCCTAGCTACCTACTAATATTTTATCTCTCGGTTCTGATATTTCAATGACATCGTATTGTCTAGCGATTGACTTCATACTTAGGGGCATATTAGATAAATCCCTACTAATATATAAAGAATACAATGTCAGCATATTGGCGTAATATTTACATAAGAATTTACATATTGAAATATAGATTATAAATATTTATTTTAAACAAAATCTAATTATGAAAATCCATAATGATCCATAAGATAGACAAATTTCTACATTAAAAATTCTGTAACAAAAATAAAAATAACTTTATTGAATATAAACCTAATTAGATCGATTTTTTGATAGTCTTCATGCTCTTTTTAATAAATAAAATGGGACAAAAATCAGTGGTGAAATTGATAAAACATTCTTATAATACTTAGATATATTTAAATATTTTTAGTTTTTTAAATGAATATAATAATAATTATATATTTGCCATGAAAAATCTTCTAACATGTTACTGTTTTACAGTATTGTTTTCAGTAGGCACTACTCAAACATTGTCTCTCAAACTTTTTAAAAACAAAATTTTGTTTTTATATTTTTAATAATAATAATATACCTAGATATTTATTTTTGTAACATTTACCAATTTTAAATATATTGATTTTTATATGCCATGCCCGATTGGGCGCAATCGCTTCAATTGCCTCATATCAAACTTTCTTCATTTATTTCAATATAAAAACATTGATCTATAATCGAAAACTAAATGATGATAAATATAATAGTAAGCCATCAATCACGATTCATTTACGCGTTCCCCATTGAGAATTCAACAAAAACTGAAATATTTTGAATAAAAAAACAAAAATAAATAAGCAATCAGTTATATATTTGTATTTCTCAGAAAGAATCACTAACACAATCAGATCATTTTCATAAATTAATTATTTTTTGTGCGTTTTATTATTTTCAAAATTTTTCCCATGCCATTTTTGAGGATAAAACATTTTTATTTTTATTTTTTCTTTCACGATACCGAATAATCATCATCTGCATCAGGGTGAAAATTGTATCGGTTAACAACTCAAGAACTTCAAAGCAAGCTGCAATGGAAAGTCCTAACCATAGCCCCATTTGACCTCCTAAATCAGATATCACGCTCAAAATCTAAATAAATTGACAATAAATAATAAAATTTATAAAGAATTTTTAAGTTTTAGAATCATTATTTATAAATATGAATTTCCCTTATGTGAAAAACTCCCTAGAAATACTGCGAGTCTCGACCGATAGCAATAATACGAATACAGGGACGTTGACAGACATTTTCAATAAAATTAATGAAAAATCCTACGCGGCAATACATGGTATCCATATATAACAACAAAAACAATAATAATCAAAGCACCAAAAATTCAAAATACCAAAAATCATGACATTGACAACTTATTTGACACCTTAACCAATAAATCCAAATATAGACCAATAAAGACAAATATCCTGGTAGCCAGGAAATTAAACATCAAAAAATGAAGAGAGATAAAAAAGAGATAAAAGATTCACATTAAATTTACAAATTGAGATTTAAACGTTTTGAAAATCAATAGTTACACATAGATATAATATTTTTATGAAAATGTCAAAGTTCCATTCTGGCGAGGTGTTGTGTGCAAATGTTTCTCATGCCACCAAAACTCCGGGAGCATGACTCTAAAGGAGGAGTCGGCAAACATTTTTGATGGCGGACCAAATTTGCATCAACTCCATATATGGCTGGCCGCATTATTTATTTGTCTTATTTTGCAAGCAAGTTTTCATCAATATTACAACGAATAACGGTGCTAAGACTTCTGGATTATTTGTAGCAGCATTTGCAATTCTAACATGAGAATAACGATAATATAAATTATGTATGTCTTTAGTAAATCTTGATGAAATAAATACATGAAAATTCAGAGGATTTCAATTTAATTAATTTCAATGAGATATATGTTATTGAGAAATATTTCCTGCAAGTTCTTCATATTCAGGCTCCAATTTACTTGTTGATATTATTAGGACAGATTGCAAATTCATATCTGTAAGCTGTGACATGGTTTTGGACTTGTTGATGATTAAACACAAGAATGTTTGTTCACATATGTAAGTTGTTCCAAAGATTGTGAAAGATCTGCTAGCAAATATTTTATCTTTCTAAATTTACTGACATTTAAAGCTGAATAGAATTCCTTTAGTGTTGTTACTTTGAAGATCTATCAATTCAAGTTGAAATTCATTTGCTGGATTGGTTTGAAATGGGCATGTAAGCAAATTAAATTGATTTTCAAGAGATCTAAATTCAGCAAATATTATTGCAATCTCCTCTTTCATTGTTATTTGATGGCTATATTTAATAGCCGTTACTTGATCAACGATTTGCGTTTGCAAGTAAGGAAAATGTGCTAAATTATTCTCTTTTAATTTTGTTGAAAAGAGTGCAACCTTTTCTTCAAATGACTTAACGGTAATATATAAATCATGTGCAAAAAGACCTTTACCTTGCAATTTTACATTAACCTTATTAAGTTTATCAAAAACATCGACAGCATATGCAAAGTCACATAACCATTCTGGGGTTTTAACCAATTGCAAAAATTCACAATTAATATTTTTCATTTCTAAAAATAGCACAATTTCATCTCTGAGATTCCATAATCTATTTAGCACCTTTCTCATATTCAATACAATATGTCAGAATATTCACATTCCGGATCATCTAAAAATGCTTTGAATTGTTTGTGGTTTAGTCCCGGTGATCTAATCAAATTAATTTAAGAGACATGCTTAAAGTTAAGTACTGATTTACAAAGACTTTCTTGTTGAATTATACAATGAAATGCCAATAATTCATGATCTGCATGATCACTCCTTATTTTATCATTCAGGAGTTTAATCAATCCAAAACGTGTTTACCTGTCAAGGCAAGTGCTCCATCAGTTGTTATGCTGACTAGCTTATTCCATTGTAGCTACATTCTATCAAACTAATTATATCGAATATATCTTTGCCAGTAGTGGTATCTTTCAAGGATTCCATCGACAATAATTCTTCTGCGATAATAAATTGCTCATTGATTTAATTTTACATGAAAATTATGGTCTAAAATTTTCAATTAAGTAAATTAATGGATAAATTTTAAATTAAAGTAAATTATGGTCTATATTTTTAAACTTAAGTAAATTAAGGATAAATAGGTAAATTAAGGTCTAAAATTTTCAAATGAAGTAATCAAGGATCTAAAATTAAACTAAAGTAAATTAAGGATAAATAGGTAAATTAAGGTCTAAAATTTAAATTAAGTAATTAAGTTCTAAAAGTAAATTAATGTAAAATTTTAAATTAAATTAATAATTTATTGTCAGATATTTTGAATAACTATCATCTGATGAGAAATGAACATTTTAATTGAAAACTTTTATGAGTTATTTTTCAATGACAATTTTAGATAAAAATTTTTATGAAATAATTTTAGATGGAAATTATGTAAATTAAGGGATAAATTTTTAAATTAAAGTAATCAAGGGTCTATATTTTAAATTTCTATATTTGGTAAACAAGGGCTAAATTAAGTAAATAAAGGGTTAAATAGGTATATAAAGGTTTAAAATTTTAAACTTGAGTAATCAATGGTCTAGAATTAAATTAAATTAAAATTAAATTTTTAACTTATAGTAATATTTTTAAATTAAGTAAATTAAAATAAAGATTTTAAAATTAAAGTAATAATTTATTGTCAGATATTTTGAAAAACTAGCAATCAATGAGAATTGACACTTTGAGATGCAAATTTTTATGAAATAATTTACAATGACAAATTTAAATAGAATTTTTATGAAATAATAATAAGAGCTATAATTTTGAATAAAGTAAATTAAAGGATGCAATTTAAAATTAAGTCATAAAATTTGAAAGATGATGAGAATTGGTAGTAAAATTTAAGAAAATTATGACTAAGTTAATTAGGTTTAAAGAATAATTACGTTTCCATTTAACACTCAATGTTAATTCTTACCATTTTAGAATAATATTTTTTTATCAAAGTTCTTATCTTGATTTATTTAATTTTAATTGAATTTAATGACAAATTCCAGCGAGTTATCTTCAATTTTAATGAATTAATTTGAAAGATTATTTAGGTAAATTTTGGTGTCTAAGGCATTCACTAGTAATTTTTTAGAGTTGATGGTTTTAGAAAATATTTAACATTTTTGTAAATTTCATGTTTTTTTTCAAATATTTTTTCAATAATTTTCTAGGAATTTCATATTGACTGAAAGAATATTTTAAAATTTAAGGTTTTAATAGTGATTCTAATAAATTTAATTGATAAATTTAATTAATTTCTTGATATTTTGATGTATTTTATTGACTTTTTTTTAAACTTTAAATAAAATATTATTTTTAATGACAGTTAGGTTAATAATTAGAGTTTATACAATAATCAAGTGATATGATAAATTTTTTTGATTATGACTTTGTAATGATATTGAATTTGACTAAATAATTTTTCATATATTTTTATGAATTTCATGTTGATTGATTAAAAATTAAAATTTTAATGTTGATTTTAATTGAATTTCTTGATAATTTGCTAAATTATTTTGACTTGTTTTATAATTTTAAATAAAAATTAATTTTAATGACAGTTAGTGATAGGATTAGTTTTTGATGATGACTTTGTAATGATATTGAATTTGACTAAATAATTTTTTTTCAATAATTTTCTTAGAGTATTTCCATTTACACATTGATGAACTTTTAAAAATCATAAACTAAAAAACCAGTTAACTATCAAGGACAGATGTTTTAAATTTGCTTGAAAATTATTGTAGAATATACTGAAATTTGTGATTTAGTTTGCTATTATTGTTTGAAAATGATTGGTTGAATCGTTGAAGAATTATGATCAATCAATATATATCATCTCTAGTTAGGTATTTGATGGGGTGAAATATTTGTGGAAAATCTTTATTTTAGTAAACCTAATTCTTATTGGTAAGTAACATTGTTTTAGGGAAATTACCATACATTAGGGGAAATAGTCAGTATTAGTTCTTTATTAGTTCATTGAAGTGTTTGAATATTATTAATGTTGGTATTGAATTCTCGTGTTCTGCTTCAATTATCAAAATAAGACTCAAAAATATTTTATTAGAAAGGTTTGATGCAATATCATAAATTAATTTTTTTTATTTGATTGAGTTCGTCTGTGTTGCTATCCGTACGTTCCCCCTTGGAGTAAACCAATTTTCTCAAATTTAAAAAAAAATCTGAATTTTTATAAGTTTTCTTATTTTGTTTTGTGTGTGTTACATACATATTTTTATGATAAATTTATATTTTTCAAATAGTTAACATAATTATTGATTCGTATAAAGTCTAATTAAAATTTAATTTTCTGTAAAATGGGTTGATTAAAATTTGCATATGTCGTTTTGCATGTTCTACACATATGTTTTTCTACTAAATTTGAATTTTTCATAAATTTAACATAGTTTTAAAGAATTTTGTAGTATAATGATGAACAGATAGAATTTAATTCTCTATAAATTAGTCTAAATGTAATTTTATTTGCACATTTGTTTTATTTTAATTATTGATTTTTTCTATATTTTGCTGTTTTGTTGAATAATGCATCAATAAATAATTATAATTTTTTAGAAGATTTGTCTATTAAATATCTAATGTATTCTGTATGCCATATATTTTGGTTTAATTATTGCATCTTTAATTTAATAATTTTTGTTTTATTATGTCTTTGTTAAATAAGTCCACTTTAGCGTCAAAATGTGTTTTTAAAATATATTTAAATTTTAAAATACCGCAACGTAATATATTAATTTTTTTCCTACCTTTCCTTGATTTTTATTGGTTAGAATTTGTTCGAGTTTCTTATCTTCAGTCTATAAACAATAATCTATCATTAGTCACATTTAACAAATAGTTAACATTTAAAAATGAATTCTTTAATAGGAAACGTTATGAATGTTCGAGAAAAAATTCAGAAATTTGGTAAATTTTAATTTATTATTTAATTTAGATAATATTATTGAAGACAATTTGAAATCGAAGATTAAAGGAAATTTGAAAAGAAAAAGTAAACATAATTTTTAATTTATTGATTTAATTAATTAATAATTTAAGTAATACGAATAAAGAGAAAAATTATGTCAATATGTCAATAAATCGAAATGAAAATTTACAATGTAATTATTGATTACTTTTTATGATTTAAAGGAAATTTAATATAATTTTTTATTTAAGTAAATGTTAATATTTTTAATTTAGTAAATATTTTTAGTAAATAAATTTTGTAAAATAAATTTTGTAAATATTTCTTGTAATAAATAATAATAATTTGCAAATTTCTGCCTAAACATTTATTTAATCAGATTTCTTTAATATTATTTAGTATTAATAATAATATTTTGTGTAATAATTACAATTATATATCGAATTTCTTTTATTTTATGATATTTAAAAAACGTTTGAATAATTTTAATGGCATTTTATAACAAAAGTAATCTTTAGCCGAATTATTGTCATTGTAAAGTCCATGATGACCGCAAATGCAATAAAATTATAAAAAAATACTATCCACATGTGAATAAACGAGTCACCTTCTTTATACAAAATATAACTTTTTCTGACTTTTATAGTCAACACTGTGCACATTTAAATCAATTTTCCTGTACAAAGAAGAATCGTTTTGCATCTATTAATCTAAATAAAAGACGAATTGTTACTGTTTGTCCAGAACCAGCGAAACTAATCGTAATTTCCGATAATGAAGATGTTCATTCATCAAATGACGAAACTATTGTTCAATATGGTAGTTCTAATTAGGGATTGCAAAGAAAACCAAAAAAAACTATACCGGTATTCCGCAAAATAATAATTCTCAAAATAAAACACATAACAACTATTAAGGAAACGGAAACAAAAATTCTTTAATTTAAAAAAAAGTAATTCATTTACATTAAAAATTAATAATAACATTGGTACATTAAAAGTAAAAAAAGTAATTCATTTACATTCAAAAATTAATAATAAAGAATAAATTGAAATAATTATTTTATTTTTTAAAGTTATTAAAATATGCCCACTTCTACTTCCTCCTTGAGTTTTAATTATGTGTTTACATTGCTTACATTTTCCCGATTGGCTTTTTTTCACGCAAGAAATAAAACCATACAGAATTTTTTTTACTATTCTTTTCTTCAAAAATTAGATTTTCCATTTTTTGCGCTGTAAAGTTCTACACTAAATACAAAGAAAAATGCAAAATGTGTAAATACTTAATCACAGCAAGCCGCAATAACTTTAAAATGCTTAAAAAATATTTAAAAAATTATTTAAATGTTACTTCAAATGACAATGCAATAAACTATTAAAACAGTTATTTTTTTCAGTTAATAATGTACGCAATATTTTTTTCAGTTAACTATATATGTGCTCTAAATAAATAATGAAAAACTACTTTTATGTTCTATGTTGTATCAAACATATATCATTTATGATTGCATGCGAATAAAAAAGCTTTTACAAATATGAAAAAGCTTTTACGAATGTGAATAAAGCTATATTTTCGTTTTTCGAGAAATTTTGTAATACTTTAATCTTCTATTCATGTATGTGTAAAAGTATTTTTAAAAGCTTTCGTGATTGTATTATGGGATTAATTTGATATACCGACACCGAAATACCGGTTTTAAAAAATATAATACCGGTATTGATTTTTATTGATTTTTTTCTAGAATACCGGGATCCCGGTATTACGATCCCTAGTTCTAATGAACATTTAATTAAATTTAATTTGAATAAGGCACATGCTATTGTTAAAATGGTTTCTTTAAATTTAAATAAATTAATTATCCATGCACCATTATTAACTAAATTAAATTCTGTTTTATCTGAAATGGGATATGTTAAAATTCAAATCTGCATTGATGTAGAATTTGAAAAAGATGAACAATTTCAGTCTTATATAATATCTAATTTGGCGAAACCCATGAGTGATACTTTTTTAGATGACAGTATTGCTTTTTTGAATGAAAAAATAACTCAAGTCTGTGAAAATGGTAGCAACTGCTCAATCAATAAAATTAAGGAAATTAGTTTTAAATTGACAAAATATTCACAAATAAGTAGGTTGAGTGGTCACTCTTCCAAAATTATCCTTAAAATATTGTACGGTTAATGTAAAAAACACTGATGATATGTGTTTCATCTATAGTATTTTGTCTATTATAAAATATGATGAGGTTATTAGTCAATACAGAATTAGAGCATCTAGATATAATCCATCAGATCTTGTCTTCGACTCTTCTTATTTACCAATGAAATTGTGTAATATCCCGAAATTTGAGGCTAAAAATCCTGGATATGCGATTAATGTTCTTTCGTATGATGAATTTGACTTAATAAATGTTAATGATAAGGAAGTTTTGAAACATCCTTTTGTAGAAGTGTTAGATGACAGGGGCAGGCCCATTAACACATTTGTCCTAACAAGTGACTATAGGACTGGGTCAAACAAGTTCAAGGTGAATGTGTATAGCGAAAATAATAGCAAAAGTGGAAGCGAAAAAGTGGTACAGAAATAGTCCTCAATATCAAAATCAAATTCCCTGGCAACCCAATCCAAATCCCAATCCAATATCAAATTCAGACAAATGTGCAATTAGACATAGTTATTCATTACGAATATTTATTGGACATATTTTACTTGAGTTAATCAGACACATTACCTTTGTGTATGGTGACATATTTAATTATTCAATCTTTTGTTTTGTACATATTTATCTATTCGGACAAATTTATTTATTTTATGGTGTAGACATATTTATTTGATCTTTATATTTTATCTTTTGTTTTGTACATATTTATCGACTCGAACATAATTATTTATTTTATGGCGTAGCCACTATTTATCTGATCTTTTATTTTGTAATATATAATCTTACACATGTGGATTTTAATATGATAATAAAAATTAATATTTTTCCATAAATCACGACCGGAAATAATATTCTGGTTAAACAATGTCAGAGATTTTTGCACTTAAATTAAGTCGTATCTTAATCAGTAAACTTTGGAAGGAAATCCTTCGAAAGTTCTTAAAGCACGACAGTACAAAATTCAAAAGAATTTTTGTCGAAAATACATTACATAATTTGTGCATAAATAACACAACAAGCACCCACTGCCAAATATCACAAAATATACACACGCACTATTTGGTAAATCATTTTTGAAATTTTAGGTGAATAATTTCTTTTATTTACTGTTGGGCTGGAACCGAGAATTGAGAGCTTGTTTTAATGAATCAAAAATATATAACAAAAAATCGCACAAGTTAAATTAGAACACCAATCAATACAAATTAAAGTACATAACACATTGATGATAAATAAGACCGGGTAATAAAATAAAGGAACGCAAAAAAGGTCGCGATCACTAACACAGTTAGGAGAAATATCGCATTCGGAATAGCTAACAACAAAAAATAAAATAATAATAAAATAATGGATAATAAATTAATTAATAATATGAAAAATTGTTAAATAAATAAATTTAAATTTAAAATAAAATATCTATTAAACTGATAAAATGATAAAAAGTAGAATAAAAGTAGAAAAATTAGATGAATTATAAAATTTATAAAACCAGATTGTTTAAATCAATGAAACTAAAATAAAGTTAACTAAACTTATTTAAATTATAAAAACTTGTAAAACTAAATTAAAATTAGCAAAAACTATTTAAATTATAGAATTATAAAAATAAATCTTAAAAAATTAATAAAAAATAGAATTTTGATTAATTAAATTAATTAATAAAAAATAAACAATTGCACACATTCACGCATGCATGCAAAAATTAATCAGAATTGCCTCGCATTCTAATTGGATATAGTAGCAGAGAATGCGTAGGCGTACAATTCAATCAGTATAAATACGGATTGAAATTTCAGTTGTTCAACTTGTTAAACTGGTTTTCAGATCTACACAACAAATCGTTTATCAGGTAGTGAACATATGCTCTCAATTTTCGATTTTATGCTATCGTGGATTGGATTGGGTAATTTTATTTTAATATGAAATTTTTATGTAATGTTTTAAGTTAAATAAATTTTATATTCAATTTAGTTTAGTTGTTTAATTGTTTAATTTTCATTTAATTTTTAAGTTTTGGATAATAATTTTTATTGGGTTCAATTGTTAGGCTTATTATTTATGAAAAATAGTTACAGTGAAGCTGAGATCCAGTAGGCCACAGCTTAAGGGACACTAGTTGTTCCTAGTGCGAGTAGGTCAGCTGGCTTTTCAGATTCACACGGATTGATCGAGCCATAACGAGGAGGCTTCTCCTCTGGTCCGTCTCCGTAAGTATTTTTTAGTCGGAAATAGGTTTGACTTAGAAATACAGGCAGATCCCTGCGCAAATTTTTTGAAGAATAATTTAAATATTATGGGAAGTGTGGATTAACTTGGAAAGAAGGGCCAATCCCTGCTCAAATTTTTTGAAGGATAATTTGGATATTATAGGAAGTATAGAACAATAATTATTAGATGGAAAATAAGGGCGTATCCCTGCGCAAAATTTTAGAAGAGAGCAATTGGAAATACCCGTAATTGAAGACCACAAATAATCTAAAAACAGCATACATAGTGAATAATGACGTAAGACCTTCTATCGGCAGTCTAGAACCCGAAAAGAAAATATAATGGGAGTAGTTTTAGTAATAGAGCTCACCTGCTCATTGTTTTTTCACCTTTGTGTACAGTACCAACATGGTCGTCGCCATGGGTACACAAATGGTTTAAATTGCAATAGTCATGGAGGTGCTTAGGAAAGAGTCGAACGATTATGATTACCCCTAACGTATTCTAAAATGTAAAAATGACACACCCCTAAGTAACCAACATTACACTAAACATTTATAACCCGACTTTGTTATTAGTTGATAAGTTATATATAGACATATATATTTTGATATAAAAACCAGTAAGTTGAGTGTTTCAAATATTGGGACCTCAACAGATGTCATACATAGGTCTAAAGTTGTAGGGGAAATTCCCATTAATTTAATTTTGTTGGAGAAAAGTGACTCTTCATTACATAGCAGTTAATAATCTTGACAGGTTATTGAATTGTAATACTGTTTCAAATGTTAGAATTCGGAGTATTTTTTGTGAAAGATCCTTGAATGGATTTAGATTGGCTGAAACTTTTAAGAAACATCAGGCATTATGTGAGAAAAACCAACTAGGTACAACTTTGTATAGTTTACCTTCCGATAAGAACTTGATATTTAAAAATTGGTCTAAGATTGTGACTCATCCTTTTGTTGTATATGCTGATTTACCTAAGGACGATAAATATTTTCAGCTCCACTTGCCGATTTCAGCCGGACTATTATTAATTAATAATTTTACAGGTGAAAAGATATATAAGATTTTTTATGGTTTAAACTGTATTGAACAGTTTTTGACTGAAATAAATGACATTGGTGAAAAAATAGTTTTACCTTACTTCTTAAATAATTCCAAAAAGAAAATGGAATATCTTTCTTCTGACCAGAAAAGATCCTTTCGTTCTTCAACCATTTGTTCTATCGAGCTGTTGCAAGATATGGAGATGTATAACTTTTTCGAAGGGGGGATCCGTGGTGCATTAACATTTGTTAACAAACACCATGTAGTATCCTCCGACAATACAGAACTTCTTTACATTGATATAAATAATTTGTATGGGTGGGCCTTAAGCCAAAAACTTCCATATAAGGATTTTAAATGAGTAACCGATAGAGAAAAGATAAATAAAACAATTAATTTTTGTGAATCTGCAGATTTGGAAGTACTTCTATTTGGATATACCTTGGAGGTTGGTTTGGAAATTCCTGATTTGATTCACGACAAATTGGATGATTTTCCAGTTGCCACTGAAAAGATGTGTCCATCTGGCTCTAAAGTTGAGAAGTTGATGCTTACACATCATCCCAAGAAGAACTATGTTCTTCATTGGAGACTTCTCAAGCTTTTTCTTTCTCTTGGTGTAAAATTAATTCATGTACATAGGGCAATTAAATTCACAAACGATAATATTTTTAATGATTACATCGATACCAATACCCGACTTAGGATGGAATTGAGTAATGCTTTAGATAAAAATTATTATAAGTTATTCAATAATAGTCTTTAGGCAAGACAGTAGAGAATCTGAAAAACGACTGAATTTGCGGCTTTGTAATTCGGCTTCTAGGTTAATTACATATACATCTAAACCAGAGCTTTCCAACCGGTGTGTCGCGGACACTTTAGTGTGTCGGCAACGCTGCATAGGTGTGTCGCATGAACATCATGAAAAGCCACAGAGTCCCTTAATTTTATAAACTTTTAACGATTGTTAGACTGAAATATAATACACATATATAGTCCGTCGTGTTTCAGCTTCAAGAACGCTTGCTTACCTTATTTATTAGTTAATCGTTGGAATTCGTTATTTAAACATAGAAAAAGAACCAACCAAAATACATTTTTTTCACATATAAACTTCATTAAATTACATTTATTCTCCGTGTTTTTAGCGTTCAACCGGAAAGAATAATATTCCACCAAATATTCAAAGGTTGTGTTCTTCCCATCCAGCTCAAATATCTCATTAAAATTGTAAATATTTATTGGCGATATTCAAATTTTTTAATTCTTAATTAATTACATATTGTTACTTATAAACGATACTGTAATGTATTGTAATTCTTTATTTTTTTTGGTTTTGTTAATCGTATGGTATGAATGCAAATAACAATTCTGCACGTTGTACGTGGAGAAGGTTTTTATTTTATTTTTAAAAAAAACAAACTATATAGTGATAATTTACCATAGTAAATTATCACTATAGAAAAAAATTACAAATTTAAAAATCGATAGTTCAAGATTAAAATTTTATGATTATGATTTTTCATGTATATGCCAAATTAACTATATATCCTCGACGAATTTGACGAACCGCTGGAAATCTTTTCTATTAAAATATTTGAAAGAAACTCCATAAACCGTTTGAACAAAAAGCGAATTGAAAATCTTCCCCAATCTCGAACATTCCAATCAACCTAATCTCGGAATTAATCTCGGAAACAAAGCGTTAACTTCTGAAGTAGTATTATATTTTGTTTTATTCAATAAAAGTTTATAAAAGTTATACCATTGTTGAATATTAATTTTATTTTTTTAACATACTATTGTCGCGTTACAAAACACAGCCTGCACCCCGATTGTCCCGCTACAAGTTTTAACGGAGACTCTTTCGGGCACATCAATTTTCTTATTACATTACATAACTAACAAATAACATACTACTTAACAGATACCATCCACATTAAATCTTGTTTTCAGTCATGAACTATCCTTTTCTGCCATTTATTTCGATATTTAAATATTTATATTTATATTTAAATATGTTTCATTGTCTCTTGTAAAACGGTTTAAAAATATAGTGTAAGTTGTATGACGTCTGGTTTTCTGGTAAAACTGATTTGCTGTGTCGCGAAATGATGGAAGTCTAAAAAGTGTATCACAAGCATGAAAAGGTTCGAAAGCACTGATCTAAACAAACGTTTAAAAGGACTTATGAAATTGACAATGATTTAGTATCAGTCTTGCTAAATAAGGAACATATTTGTTTAGATAGACCCAGCTACATTGGCCAAACTGTACTTGATCTATCGAAACTTAGAATGTATCAGCTGCAGTATGAAGAGTTACAAATATATCGTAACGAATTCAACTGTAAAATTAATATCGTTGCAGGTGACACGGATTCATTTTTCCTTGAAGTTATTAACTGTAAACTTGATGTTCTTTTACCTGCAATGATCCGAGATAATTTGTTAGACACTTCTAATTATGATCCTACTCATCCTTTATACAGAATGAACCTTGATTTTGTCATTGGAAAGTTCAAAGATGAGAATAAAGGTCTTAAATATAAGGAGTGGGTTTTTCTTAGACCTAAATGTTATAGCTTGTTAGATGATGACGAAACAAAAAAGCTAAAGGAGTAACATTGACAGGTAGTGACATAAAACTTCAGTCGTACCTGGATTGTTATAATACTAACCAAATTTTTTCTATACCGCAAACTAGAATAACTAGCAAAAATCACCAGCTATTCAACATAAAAAATGAAAAAACTGCACTTACCGACGCAGATGATAGAACGTTTTGGGTGGGGGAAAATAAAAGTTATGTATATGGGTATTATATGCGAGATGGCTCATTTGCTGTTCAATAATTCGATCCGGATCCATCAAACTCATCACTCAAAGAAACAGCTGAAGATTTACCGGATGTTATTTAAATAAATCTTAGTTCAAAAATTTATTTTTATTGATTTTTTTAAAATTAAATGTATAATAAGTTTGACTAATATATTATGAACATTTTTGTCTCAATTTTCGTAAATTAGTAAGAAAAGAGTAATAAGAATTACATATAAGAATTAATAATTTAAATTTAAACGAAATTGATTAAATAACAAAATAAAGAAATAAAATTATATTACTTAATTAAATAAAAATAATGAAATAAAAGGAAATAATCAATGAAAATATTTGTTAAATTCTGATTAATTATTGAGTAATAAGTGGAGGGGGTTACCAAATTGTCGCCGTAAGCCCATATCTACCTGCTTATTCTTTAAATACAGATATTGATTCAGGGCATACTAAGCATGGTGACTTATTACCAATTTATTTATTTAACAAATATTTTACCTCATAAACTTGCTGTTCAGAGATGTCAATAACAGTCATGGAATCAAAATATATTTCCAGTTGCACCATTTGATTTCTTAAAATTAAAATTAAATTAAAATTATTTGCAGAGAAAATAATAAAAAAACTAACAAAATGTAACTTTCCATTTCTTGTAGAGAGCGCCTGTCATTAACTCCGAATAGTTGTTTAATTATATTTTGCTAGAAAATATGAGTGTCGTTATTATAATTATATACAAATAAGTTTAATAATTAAGAGTCCAAGGCTTGATTTGGACCTTTAATCTTAGATTTTCTCAATGATTACCCTCCTTAAAGTGACTTTGTATAAAGTAGATAATTTTAAAATCAAAAGGAATAAGCCTCATGATATTAGGGGCTAAAATAAAAGTTTAAATTCAAAGTTTCTCTGGTGCGGTTTCTGATTGTTGGTGGTCACTATGATGCCTTGATCCTCTTGCAATTATGTGGAGAACTTTGAAGATGAAATAAATCAATCTTTATTCACAGAAATAATAATATTCCATTCAATGAAACCAGTAGTCTTACAATTCTTTCATTTTCGATTGACATCACCTATGGTAGCAATGTTATTGTATTTTTTAATTGTCGAAGCCATAGGAGGAAATAGAATTCCTGTCAGTTCTTGAACCTTCGGTATGAAGTTTCTTGCTGATGGAGGTCATTGACAAGTTTTGCATTGAACAATAGATAATTGTTGTTTCCTATATTTATTCTAGTACAAGCACTAAACATTTACATTGCTAATAAGAAATTTAATATTTTTAATCAGTAAAATATTTATTTTCCTTTGACATTACGAACAAATCCATCAAAATATAAAGCAAACGTAATTTTATCTCCCTATATGTTTATGTTTATTTTTACAGATTTTATCTACATCTTTCAACTTGTATCCGTAAAGAATAAAGGCGCCAATGTTTTGCATTTATAACTTCCCGTATAAAAAAGGCCGCAGCTTAGAAATTTGCCAGTTTGCGGCCCGCTGTAATGAATGCATCAATGTGTAAAAGTGGAGAAATTTTTAGTTTAAGGAAATTAGTTAGAATTTATGAACCACGAAGTCAATATGAAATCTGCACTCTTTTTGCGCAGGGATTAGTGAACATTAATGGATTCCTTGCACAAAAATGTTTATTAAAAACTTATCTATTTGTATTTATCTTCATTTAGATTTCGACTATAAATCAATGTTTTTTCCTATGCAACTCAAATTTCGGCACTGCCTTTAAGGGATTGACAATTTACATTGAAAATATATGAAATCATTTCTAAGATACTAACCAGTGCTGTATCAGAAGGCCAGTTGCAGGTACTCACTGTCATGGAATACGAAATTTTCCTTTAAACTTAAATATTGATAAATTATAAATGAAATCTTTTACTTGCAGGCCAATGAGCAATTTTTGCAGTCAAAGGTTCCATTCGTTATTGCAATTTTTGTGTTTGCACAACATATGGCTGAAGGTTCTCATCAAGTCCATGCTAATTGTAAAGGAAATTACCATCAGGTGTTTGGTATTTTATGTCACACATTCGCAGGTCAACGGAAGATATGTTCTTATATGCAGGCATGCTGCTGTTGTATGGATAAAACGGATGATAACATTTACAGTTCATTAGAATGTATTTTTGGATACAAGTCTTCATACAACCCTGAAAACATATATCATTATTGTGGAGTCTCGACTAATGTAGTTCGTATAAAACGTAGATGTAAGTTTACTATTTAATATATAATTTTGTTAGATGATAATTTATCTATATACTGGTCCGGTGAGGGGTAAGAGCCCGACAGAGTCTCGGGCTTTTGTTGAGACAATCGGGATCGTTGCGTGTGTGCTTATTTTAAATAACACAATAAAGACAAAATTTAACAATTAAATAATATTAATTAAAAGTTTTGTTAATTCGAACACTAGAACCACGAATATAGATTAAGTGGAGGTTGAATAATATTAATATAACTAGTTATGGAATGTAGAAATATATTCTTCTTTATAACTGAAAATTCCAAAGGTAGGACTTGGTCTAGTAATATTCTAGATGCGAGTGGGGTGGATAACTGAATTGTATAATGGTATAGTTGTAGAATTTTATAATTGCAGAATTGTACGATAGTAGGATTGTTAGGGATCATATAATTATAGAGTTGCAGGATTGTGTAATTGTAGAATTGTAAGATCGTGGAGCGTCCAAACTAATTTCCTTTTCAGATCGTTTTCTTTTCCTTGAGTCAGTTTCTTTCATCTAATTTCTTTATTAATTTTTTTAAAGTTTTTTAATTTTTTATTTTTTATCAATTTTTATCTTGTGATATTTCACTATAGTGAATTATCGCTATATAGTTTATTTAAGAATATATTAATCACGTAAATATATAAGATATTTACAAGAAAAATCTTCCCACCTCAAAAAATTCCCAAAATTTTAAAAAGTCTACAAACTAGATATATTACAAGATACTTAAAGGAAAAATCCTCATACCTCAAAAATTCCTAAAATAATTTTTTCAAAATTTCATAACTTAAATTTTTTCAAATTTTATGAATTTTTATATAGGTCAAAAATACAAGGAAGATTTTTTTTAAAAATAGTAAATAATAATATTCAAATCAGCCCTCCTCAATTCGAATAAAATAATTTTACTTCTTTTGTGTATGAAACATTTGGCAATAGCCCGACGTAAGCTGACAGTTCCATAGCTTGAATTGCTGTTAAATTTTGACATTTATTGTAGGGTGTATAATGTATATTTGCTTCGGTCTAGGAGCATTATCAATAGCTATTAGTGGTATATTGCATTCATACCACTTGCAAACCTACTGAATTCAATTTTCCTGGTGCAGCTTCGATTCCAACGTCCTCCGGAAACGGATATTCAGTTGGATGATGAATTAATACTCGAATTCCAGAATTAATAGTTATGGGAATGTAGGAGTTAGTATTAATGAAAAGAGTCACCTTCAATCCTAAATAAGTGAAATAGTTTGAAACGATCTACACTCATGATACGAACCATATTGAGGACCAATTTCGATAGTTTGCAAAATACTTTTATTGTTCATCAAATTGTATGTGAAACAATTCCCATATTGGTGATTATAAAACTGGTAAAAATCACTAAAATATTATTATAAGTATATTAATAATTAAAAATTATTTAATATTATTATTATTATTATTGTTATTATTATTATTATTATTATTATTATTATTATTATTATTATTTTTATTGCTTGTCCATTGAATTTTCTTTTACTTTCTAGAATTTGGAAATTTTTTTGGAGTCTATTTTCAGGTAAGAATATATTAATCTTTATTATTATTATTTTTATTTTAAATGTTCAATTTTGTTACATTCATTTCCAAATGGACAGCACTTGTGCTAGTTGTTATACTTTTGGTATTTATAACCTGCATACAAATATTTTTAAATTCAAAACTATTCAATTTGTTTGCAATATTCAAACAAATCTACACGTATATTTTTATTCAACATCAGTCCACAAAATTAATTCATTTGTTATTTGTTATTTTACGTTTACTTATTTATTTAAAATTCAAATTTGTTGTTTGTGGTGAAAATTGCTTAGGCGGATTTTGAAAACCAAATACATTTGAAAAACATTAATCATTACCAAATCAATCGAGTTTAAAATTATAAACTTTACCCGAGAATAAAAATTTAGAATTCAGAGATTGACAAAAAATAATAAAATAAAAAATAATAATAATTTGCATGTTTATGACTTGCATCATACCCTAAAATATGGATTAAATAAATTTCTTAATTAGAATTTATTATGTAACCCAATTAGTTGTGAAAAGTTCTTGGCATTGGCGATTACTGAAAATGTATTTATCGTTAGTGGTGCAAGTTTTCAATATTAATTGGGGTATCAGATTCAGGCAAGATCATATTTTCAAAAGTTATGTCGATACTAACACCAATTTCAGAGCTAAAACCACAAATAGATTAGATAAAAATTATTACAAGCTGTTCAATAATAGTCTATACCAGTGGTTCTCAAACTTTTTTGATCACGACCCAAATTTTTGACATTTCATGCCAATAATTTTATTGCGACCCACATGACAAAGATTAATTTTAAAATAAATGTTTATTTAATGAGAATAACTCTATTTAACTCTAGTTATTCTAGTCATCGCGACCCACCAAAAATTCTTTCGCGACCCATAGTTTGAGAAACACTGGTCTATACGGCAAGACTGTGAAAAACTTAAAGAAAAGAATGAAATTAAGATTGCGTGATCACCAACAGAAAATGATCACATTCTCTTAAAAGCAACCTTTCCGAAAAAGTATAAAAATTGAGGATGACTGAATAAAGAATCAATATGTGTAAGTTACATCGGTCAAACAGTCTTAGATTTATGAAAGATTGGTTAAAAAGAGTGGATATTTCTGCAACCAAATGTTATAGTTTACTAGGTAAAAAGAATTCGGTAATAGCAAAAGGTGTAACATTGAAAAATTCAGACATTAAACATCAGTCTTATCTGGATTGTTAAAATGGATTGGAAGTACTTCTTGTGTCTCAATTTAGAAAAGGTAACAGCAACCACCAGTTACCAAACTACTAAAGTCATACTTACTAATAATGATGATAAAATAGTAATGAAATTGTTCGTCAAACTGATCATGAAATCATTGACAGAATTGTGTTTATCATTGTTTATGTCATATCGTTTTAATAACTGTATACGTTTTGTTGTTATTATTGATATATATTTTGAAAATAATTAATGAATATAAACTGACTAGATATTATGTATTTACTATGAATATTAAAAATATATAAAAGATAAAATAATACTGAAAGAATGAGTTAGAATAATTATAATATTAATATTAAAAATGGAAAATAAATAAAATATCTTAATTAAATAATCAAGTTAAATTAAAAAGAATCTAAATAAATAAATTATAAAAGTAAACTAATAAATAAATAAAATTTAAAATTGATCGATTATTATTATTATGATTATTATGATTATTATTATTATTATTATTATTATTATTATTATTATTATTATTATTATTATTATTATTATTATTATTATTATTATTATTATTATTATTATAAAAGTAAGTAGTAAAGGAGGGGCACCAAAAGTGAGCCAGATAAGACACTATTATCTACTATTGGACTATGAGATAGAGGTAAGTATGATGGTCAAACCATCGAAGGTTTATGGTGGGTCAATAACCTTCAAAGGGTTAAAAACCTTCAAATTTTTCAAAACCTTATAATATGTATATCAAATAAAAATGTACACTCAAAGGTCACTCAAAGGTCACACTCAATAACTCAAAAAGGTATTGTTATTATTATTATTATTTTTATTAATATTATTATTAATATTATTATTATTATTAATATTAATTTTAATTAACTTTATTATTATTTGGATAAATATTATTGTTTTGTCATAAAGACATCACAAGTACAGACTTTATAATATTTTATATCCTTAGTGTAGTTTACAACTACCGATTTCAGATTATTTTACAATTATTATTAATATTTATTTCATTTTTACATTGTTTTTTAATATAAATGAAATAAATATCAATAAATGTTGAAGAATTATAACGATAATTATATAGATATTTTATGTGAACGTTAGTTAAAAAACTCTATTTAAATCAGTCAACCAAAAACAATCTCTCAGTGTGGACAACAATTTATCCAAATAAAAAAAATAATTTTTGTTTTTACAAAAATGTCTCTCAGCAAAGGGATGTCTCAAAAAAGAAAACGTGAAGATGAAAAATCTGCGCAACAAGTGTTATGAAATAACTGGGAAGAACAATTTTTGTTCACACATTCACAATCATCAAGGACAATTTGTCTGATTTGTAATGACACAGTTGCAGTCTATAAAAAATACAATGTGGAACGTAATTTTAATCAGATGCATTCAGAATTCAAAATCAAATACCCAATTGGATCTGCAGACAGAACTGACTTTATTTCAAAGAGAAAATCGAAACTTGCAGTTCAGCAAACATTTTTTACCAAAAGACAAGAAGAAATGCACGGTATGACAAAAGCTTCCTTTCAAATTTCCCTGCTGCTTGCCAGATTAAAAAAAAGTTATTCAGATGGTGAAATGGTAAAAGAGGCAATTTCTATTTTTGCTGAAAACTCAGGTGACCCAAAAAACAAATTGCTGTCCAAAAACATAGCACTTTCAAGAAATACAGTTACTCGGAGAATTGAAGAAATGGCCAATGATGTCTCAAAACAAATTATTGTTGCTGCTTCACTTTCAAAATACTTTTCAATTGCAATTGATGAAAGCTGTGATGCAACTGACAGTGCTCAATTACTGGTTTATATAAGATGTGTCAATGAAAACTTCGATGTTGTTCAGGAACTTCTTGGCCTTTGTCAACTGAAAACCACAACAACTGGAGCCGATATCTTTGAAGCACTGAAAGATTGTGTGGAAAATTCAAGCATCAACGAGTATAAGCTCAACTGGAATCAACTGGAAAGTATCTGCACAGATGGAGCTCCTGCAATGGTTGGAAAAAACAACGGTTGTGTTTCCCTTCTAGAAAAATATCTAAAAAGAAAACTTTTTAAGTACCATTGCATTATTCATCAAGAAGTTCTTTGCTCAAAGGATATGGAATTCAAGCATGTTATTGACACAGCTGTGCACTATATTAACAAGATTAGAGCACGATCTCTAAATAGAAGAGAGTTCCGATCCCTGTTTGAAGAGGAAACCGATGATTGTGGTGAACTTTTGCTCCATTGCTCTGTTCGCTGGTTGTCAAAGGGAAAAATGCTGTCAAGAATTTTCCAGTTAAGGACCCAAGTACTGCAATTTTTGGAAGAAAAAAAAGAGTTGCCTACCGAGTGTGATCTTTTGAAAAACAATTCCTGGTTGAGTGAATTGGCTTTTCTTGTTGATGTCACAAATTACCTGAACATCTTGAACACAGGATTGCAAGGTGAAAATAGTTTGTTCCCAACACTATTCAATCAAATCAATGCATTTAAGGCAAAATTAAAACTGTTTTATAACAGTCTTTCTCAAGGAAATCTGGATCTTTTCCCCACGCTTCAGAAATTTCAACTTAAAAGTTCAATCACTGTCAACTTGGACTATGAAAAATACAAACTTGCCATTATGAATTCGTCTCATTCATTTTCTTCTCGATTTTCTGACTTTGAGGCAGAGAAGGATAACATTTTATTGTTCATTAATCCATTCTCTATATCAGAAAGTGAAATCAGCAAGTATTCTCCAAAAATACAGATGGAAATTACTGACATTCAAATCCACACAGGATTAAAGAGAAAGTTTCAAGAGCTTTGTGAATCACCTATTTCACCCGACTTAAAAGCATTCTGGAAGCTTGTTCCAAAAAATGACTATCCTGAACTTAACAACATGGCACTCCGGTTTGTGGTCAAATTTGGATCAACTTACATTTGTGAGAAGACATTTTCTTCAATGAACTACATAAAAAGCAAATTCAGATGTTCACTCACTGATGCTCACTTGGAAAACCTCATTCTATTATCAAATTCAAAAATCAATCCTGATATTGATCAACTTGTTAGCCAGACTCAAATTCAAAAGCCGCATTAAAATGATGTTATAAATAAATTTGTTTGTTTTGTTTCACATTATTATTTTTATTATTTTAAATTTTTAATACAAATGCATGTTTCCTAATAAAAAGATTGTTATAAGATCATTTTTCTATTAACTAATTTTTCAAAAATGTGCCCGCAAAGACTTTTTCATTTAAATAGTTGCCCACTTGATAAAAAGGTTGGGCACCACTGCATTAGACTGTAAAAAAAGGATTAAATAATGATAATTTTCAACAAATACAATAGAAATGATATATATATATATTGAACAATTTTAGATTGCAATTTAAATAATTTTTTAATTTATTAGGCAAACTATATCAAAGAAATTGCCAATCCTCAATCAGGCATAGCTCTGCATGCCATAAGTTAATGAAACTTTACTATGGTCATATATTCCATGGCACCAACTTTTTTATTTGACCCAAATGCGAAACTGCCCAACAATTAAAATACATAGATTTTTATAAGGGCCACTATACCCACTTAAATCAATTTGTATTGAATAAAAAGAAGCTTTTTAATATAATTTATGCGAAAACTAATAATAATAATAATAATAATAATAATAATAATAATAATAATAATAATAATAATAATAATAATAATAATAATAATAATAATAATAATAATAATAATAATAATAATAATAATAATAATAATAATAATAATAATAATAATAATAATAATAATAATAATAATACAAATATTAATAATACAAATAATAACAATACAAATAATAATATTAGAAATATTAGAAATAATAAAAAATCTAAAAGAACTACTGTAAACATTGTGTCGTATATCACTACTAAAATTATAAAATTTGCAACTATCATTATAAGTGACGATGAATCTGAAATATTAAATAAACAAATAGGGGGTTCGATAAACAATATAGAAAATGATCAAATAGATATAAATGATGAACCAGAAATAGAATTTTATTTAAAGGGTTTCGTAAAAATATTCGATTTGATTTAGAACATAAAAACTTAATTTAAATCTCCCTTACTGATAAAGTTATAAATAAAATTAATGGTGAAATAGAAAAGATTGGAGATCTATAAAAGTCCAGTATACAATTATTATACAATTTGAAAAAGATGGAGAAATTAAAGATAATTTCTTTTCAAATAGTGCGAATGTTTTTTCCGACAATTTTCTTATCGATGGTGTGAGTCGATTAAATGAGAAAATTGAAAAATTTACTTTTTTAGGTAGTGGATGGAGGGTAGTAAAGATTAAGTAAATTGATTTTATTTTGACCACCTTTTGCTCTATAAGTCGATTAGCTGGCCATAGTTTTATACCAACACCAGCGGCATTAATTAAAAAGAAACCAATTGTAAACGTAAGAAATAATGACTATTCTGGTTTTATATATATATTGTTTTATCACTATTAAAGCTTGATATAATTTTAAATCATGTTGGGGTTAGCCGAAAACCAAAAATTCATATATAAAACGAAAGCATAACAAAAATAGGTAAAAACAATAAAAGTGGAAAATGAATTAAAATTTATTAAAAATCAAAAATCAATATTAAACGGGGGTATCAGGTATGGTTGAACGCCAAATTGATAGACGAATTCAGAAATTATAATAAAAATTTTATAAGGTGTTCACAGGGAAAGTTAATGCGAAAAACAAATAAATCAAAATTAATTAATCGGTAATGGAAAGCCCGAGTCAATGGGAAACCCGATGCGCAGTGAGACCAGAACAACAAGATAACCGAGGTAATATTTTAAGCCCTAATCAAGTGTAAACTAATTAAAGTAATTAAAAAACCTCAAATATTGATTTTGGGTCTCGGTGAAATAATTTAGAGTGATTTTCTAGATAATTGGCCTCTCATATACAATATAAAAAGAGAGCTCAGAAGTGAACAAGCCGCCATTTGGTCGAAGAGAGAAAAGAAAAACAAAGAAGTACAATCCGACGATCAATAATTCGAAAGAGAAACATATTAATTCAAACAAGGTAAGACTCGAACCAGAAAAGGTGATTACCCTTGGTTTTTTCTACCTTATCGAGTGAAAAGTCTAGAGAGAAAGGTGCAAATAGTGACAAATTGTAATTGTGATAAAGATTTAATTAAAAGTATTTTGTGTTGGGTTCGAGTTATTTGGCTGAATAAGAACATGAATAAAAATAAGAATAAACAAGCAGTTACCCATTGTTTTTCATAATTTGAAGGGGTATGACTTACATTACATTTTAAAGTATGGTTTGAATGATTTTCCATCTTGGAAATTAAATATCATTTCAACCACCACTGATAAATTTATCTCCTTGTTTGTAAATATTAACAAATTGACTGTTCGTTTTATCGACAGTATGCAATTTGTTAATTCATCGTTAGCAAAGGCAGTTAAAACTCTTTCAGATTTGCCTTTAACTTTTTCTGTTTTTGATTGTATTATTGTGAGGCAAAGGGCATCTTTCTTTACGACTTTTCAAAATCACTCGAAATTCTTGAATTTACTTATGAACTACCTCCGATTTGGAGTTCTGTATCTAATGAAGAATATGCTATCGCCCAAGAAATCTTAAATTAGACATTTTCCTCTTGGCAGATTATTTTCAGCAATTCCGTGCCAAAGCAATTGCTTATAATGACCTTAGTCTCTAAATTTCAATATAATTCCTAGTATGTCATAGGCGTCGGCGCTCATGACATTAAAGGAACCTGATTTTGTGTTGAAAGTGGGTGTGTCCTGTATAGAAAATGGTCAATAAAGAGCAATAATTGAGGGGAAATTTTACACACACACACATTCTATATCACATTCGACATGTTATAATAATAAAATAATGATATAAATAATGATAAAATTGTCTTTTCGGATAAACTCTGACTATATATAATAATAATATTCACAACGCGCGTTATAGACCTTTAAAATGAGTTATCCAATAATAAAATCCATTGGCTGGTACTCTCAATAAACAGCTTTGATTTAGTGGACCCCAATTTTTAATGTCGATTTGACCTACATAATTTTTATAACAATTTTCAATTCTTAAAAGTTGTTGAATTAATCTTTATTTATTGTCTCTTTTTTTATACATGCACACACACGCACTGGCACACTTTCATAGCAAAAATACATATTTTTCATAAATTCAAACCAAACAAGATGCATTTTCTTAAATATTTCTGATTTTGCCCTTATTTATTGCCCCTTACACACATTCACGCACACAATCACTTAAGATCTCGCTTAAAAATATTTTTCTACCCTAAAGGTGTTTAATACAAAGACATAAACAATACAAGTGCAATTTGAACAAAGACATGCAATACAAGTGCATGACTAGCATGTCGAATGTGATATAGAATGTCTGTGTAAAATTTCCCTCAATTATTGCTCTTTATTGACCATTTTCTGTACAGGCACACCCACTTTCAACCCAAAAACATAGATTTTTCATTAATTTTAAAGATATTTACATGTATTTTGATAAAATTTTATAATTTTCCCCTTCCATATTGCCCCTTGCAAACACCCAATAATTCTTTACCTCATAACTTAAAGTATGTGTGTAAAAATAAATATTTAGGTTTTTCTTTAATATTTGCAATAATAATATTAATAATAAATAATAATAAGAAGAAGAAGAAACATGACCATTTGTTAAGGAAGATGTATTGATTTGTTTCATTGTCTTGCAACATGTTGAGTGTGAGGAGTACCCTTGCGAGCAATGCCCGTAGAGGGACAAAATATCTTGTCGGATATAACTCTGACTATATATAATAATAACTCGTGCGCGCGTAATAGGCCTTTGAATTACCTTTTGTTTGATATAAATATTATAGTTTTAAAAATTTGAACCTTGGACCCTTCAAGGGTATGACCATCATACTCACATTTGAATTACCTTTTGTTTGATTTATATATTATAAGGTTTTAAAGATTTTGGACCCCTTGAAAGTTTTTATAGCTTTGGAAGTTTAGAGCCCTTCATAAACCTTTGAAAGTATGACCATAATACTTACATCGCAAATATCTTTTGTTTGATATGTATATTATAAGGTTTTAAAAATATTTAGGTTTGAACACCCTTTGAAGGCTATTGACCCACCATAAACCTTCGAAGGTATTTCCATCATACTCGCCTCTCAAATACCTGTTGAATTATGTATATTATAAGGTTTAAAAAAATTTGAAGGTTTTTGACTCTTTGAAGATTAAGGACCCGCCATAAACCTTCGAGGGTATGACCATTGGATAGAGGTCTTCGAGATCTTTCAAATGATACTCTTGGTTTGACCTTATTTAACCTTTGAAAATTCAAATTTAGAAATTGATGAGTCGTGCTGATGAGTTACGCCGATGAGTCATTCAAATGTGTCATGCCGATTAGTCATCCGATGAGTCAGAAAATTTTTAAAAAAGAGTTTTATGTCTTTCTTCCGTAAAATGATGAATCATATGTCTTTGTTTCCGTCTTCTCACTGTAACCTACTCATGTGGTTATACTATAGAAGTAGACATCAATATCCCTAATCGTGTGCATGAGTATTTGAATGACTTTCCGATTGCTTCTGAAAAAATGTGTCCACCTAATTCAAAAGTTGAGAAATTGATGCTCACGCATTAGCCCAAGAAGAACAATGTTCTTCATTGGAGTCTTCTCAAGCCTTATTTATATTTAGGTGCGGAAGTTGAGCATGTACATAGAGCAATTAAATTTAAACAAATACCAATTTTCAAAACATATATAGATCGAAATACTAATTTACGTTCAAAATCTACAAGTGAGCTGCATAGACATCAATATAAATTATTCAAATAATAGTCTATGGGGAATCCGTGGAGAATTTGAAAAAAACGCATGAATTTGAGTCTATGCAATTCAGCTGAAAAGTTGATTGTATGCGCCTCAGAACCCACTTTCAGAAAATCCATTAAAATATGATCTGATTGCGGCTCATCTGAATAATGATTCTATATGTTTAGACAGGCTTAGCTACATAGGTCAATCAGTGCTAGACCTATCTAAACCGCTGATGTACCAGCTGCAATATAATGAATTGGCAAAATATAGATATGTGATATAAATATCGTTTCCGGCGATACTGATTCGTTTTTTTTGAGGTGAAGCACTGTAAGACATTCTTGCCGGCAATAATAAGAGATAACCTTCTAGATACCTCTAATTATGACCCCGCACACCCCTTATACCTTGATTCTGTGATGGGAAAATTTAAAGATGAAAGCAAAGATGAATGGAAAAGGGAATGGGTTTTCTTAAGACATAAGTGATATAGTTCATTAGGTGTCAAAGATAATATGAGAGCTAAGGTGGTGAAATTAATGGGTACAGAGATTGGACACCAGTCATATTTAGACTGCTACAATTAAAGCGTAGAATTTTCAGTGCCGCAAACTAGGATCGCATTGACAAATAACGATGACAAGCGATTATTGGGTGGGGGAAATTACTAGTATCGCATTTGGGCTTGATGCTGTAGATCAAGTATTGGAGGAGGTCGGACCGCTCTGTGGTTTTAGCCCAGATTTTGATGATAGTGATAGTTTTCAAGTTTAAACATTTTTCAATAATAATAATAATAATAATAATAATAATAATAATAATAATAATAATAATAATAATAATAATAATAATAACAGTAATAATAAAAGTAATAATAACCCTTTGAAAGTTATTGACCCACCATAAATCTTCGATGGTCTAACCATCATATTTACCACTCAAATACCTTTCGAATGAGCTATCAAATAATACAATTCATTGTTGGGAACTCTGAAAATTTTAATTTTAAATTTTAAAAATTTTAGCACGACTCATATGACCTTTAGAATGACCTTGAATGAGTCCCCGGATAAGTAATGGTCTTCGTTTCAATGACCTTGAATGAGTCATTGTCTTTGTTGAGAATTTGACCTTGAAAAAATTTTTAATGACGTGTGGGTATATCTTTGTCCCTGAGAGCCGGTGGTTTAGTGGGCCGCTATCCCTCTACTGTGCGCAAACAGACGCGAATAATTTATTTTTGGAGTTTTTTGTTTATAAAAGGGATTTTTTGGTGATTTTAAAAGTTGTTTAATGGAATTAGTAATTAAGGAATTTCTTTCAGAATTTAATGATTATATGATGAAATATGAAACTTATTAACGAGATTTAATTGTAAAATGTGAAGAATCATGATAATTAGATCACAACCACATTTCAATCCAAGTTGATGCATCTTTGCGAACGGATTTGGCAGAATCGACGCTGACAATTTAAATATTGAATACAAAATATACATTATCCGGAATTGGTTTAAAGAAACATTTATATCGAAATATTTTCCATACGAATAACAGACACAAAATACATTGCAAAATATGAGAAAAAAGAAGTTATTATTATATTTCATGGAGTATATTTAAACAAATCTAACCCGGTACCTCGAGTTACATAAATTGTTGTTAAAATAGCAAGCAAACAGCATATCCTCTATAGACATCCCACTTTCCAATTTTTGTTCAGTATTCAATGTTGCCATCATTGCTTGAAGTTGAAGCTGCCGTTTGTAGGTCTGGTCATTTATCCTTCCACCAAACTCGTTAAGTTTTGACATTTGATTATTTTGGTCTTTAAAAAATAACAATTTCATTTGCGTATGATACGTCATAAAACAAAGTGCTGAAGTATTCAATGTTATCAATGTTTCATTATGAGCCTGTTCTTTTCTGATTCTCACTAGAAACTTAAAAAGGACATTTACATTTATACAGCTGCTAACTAGTCACATACTACGTGTAAATTGAATGTGTAAATAGGTTTATAATGAACCTTTTAGTATAGGACATTTTGTCTTTGGACATTGCGAGGACAGTTTTGTGTCCTGGTCAGCTTTGTGGATATTTTTATTTAGCAATGTTAATTATGAGTTTTATGAAGTAAAATCTAGATTCATTTGTCTAGCTCAGTGGTGCCCAACCTAGTGCCCGCGGGCAAAAAAGTGCCCGTGGAGACTTTTTCAAATGCCCGTGGGTGTTTTTCTAAATACGGTTAAAGAAAATATCAATTTTTAACATTAAGATGTATAATGTTTCAATGAGAATTACAAGCGCATTTTTAATTTTCGAAATTAAAATTAATCAATCCCAACAATTAATTATTAAATGGGAATTCCAAGAAAATTAAATTTTTTCCTACTTTAAATTAAAATTAATTAACTCAAATATCGTTACATCGTTAGTTAAAAAACTCTATTTAAATCAGTCAACCAAAAACAATCTCTCAGTGTGGACAACAATTTATCCAAATAAAAAAAATAATTTTTGTTTTTACAAAAATGTCTCTGAGCAAAGGGATGTCTCAAAAAAGAAAACGTGAAGATGAAAAATCTGCGCAACAAGTGTTAAGAAATAACTGGGAAGAACAATTTTTGTTCACACATTCACAATCATCAAGGACAATTTGTCTGATTTGTAATGACACAGTTGCAGTCTATAAAAAATACAATGTGGAACGTAATTTTAATCAGATGCATTCAGAATTCAAAATCAAATACCCAATTGGATCTGCAGACAGAACTGACTTTATTTCAAAGAGAAAATCGAAACTTGCAGTTCAGCAAACATTTTTTACCAAAAGACAAGAAGAAATGCACGGTATGACAAAAGCTTCCTTTCAAATTTCCCTGCTGCTTGCCAGATTAAAAAAAAGTTATTCAGATGGTGAAATGGTAAAAGAGGCAATTTCTATTTTTGCTGAAAACTCAGGTGACCCAAAAAACAAATTGCTGTCCAAAAACATAGCACTTTCAAGAAATACAGTTACTCGGAGAATTGAAGAAATGGCCAATGATGTCTCAAAACAAATTATTGTTGCTGCTTCACTTTCAAAATACTTTTCAATTGCAATTGATGAAAGCTGTGATGCAACTGACAGTGCTCAATTACTGGTTTATATAAGATGTGTCAATGAAAACCTCGATGTTGTTCAGGAACTTCTTGGCCTTTGTCAACTGAAAACCACAACAACTGGAGCCGATATCTTTGAAGCACTGAAAGATTGTGTGGAAAATTCAAGCATCAACGAGTATAAGCTCAACTGGAATCAACTGGAAAGTATCTGCACAGATGGAGCTCCTGCAATGGTTGGAAAAAACAACGGTTGTGTTTCCCTTCTAGAAAAATATCTAAAAAGAAAACTTTTTAAGTACCATTGCATTATTCATCAAGAAGTTCTTTGCTCAAAAGGATATGGAATTCAAGCATGTTATTGACACAGCTGTGCACTATATTAACAAGATTAGAGCACGATCTCTAAATAGAAGAGAGTTCCGATCCCTGTTTGAAGAGGAAACCGATGATTGTGGTGAACTTTTGCTCCATTGCTCTGTTCGCTGGTTGTCAAAGGGAAAAATGCTGTCAAGAATTTTCCAGTTAAGGACCCAAGTACTGCAATTTTTGGAAGAAAAAAAAGAGTTGCCTACCGAGTGTGATCTTTTGAAAAACAATTCCTGGTTGAGTGAATTGGCTTTTCTTGTTGATGTCACAAATTACCTGAACATCTTGAACACAGGATTGCAAGGTGAAATAGTTTGTTCCCAACACTATTCAATCAAATCAATGCATTTAAGGCAAAATTAAAACTGTTTTATAACAGTCTTTCTCAAGGAAATCTGGATCTTTTCCCCACGCTTCAGAAATTTCAACTTGAAAGTTCAATCACTGTCAACTTGGACTATGAAAAATACAAACTTGTCTCATTCATTTTCTTCTCGATTTTCTGACTTTGAGGCAGAGAAGGATAACATTTTATTGTTCATTAATCCATTCTCTATATCAGAAAGTGAAATCAGCAAGTATTCTCCAAAAATACAGATGGAAATTACTGACATTCAAAACCACACAGGATTAAAAGAAAGTTTCAAGAGCTTTGTGAATCACCTATTTCACCCGACTTAAAAGCATTCTGGAAGCTTGTTCCAAAAAATGACTATCCTGAACTTAACAACATGGCACTCCGGTTTGTGGTCAAATTTGGATCAACTTACATTTGTGAGAAGACATTTTCTTCAATGAACTACATAAAAAGCAAATTCAGATGTTCACTCACTGATGCTCACTTGGAAAACCTCATTCTATTATCAAATTCAAAAATCAATCCTGATATTGATCAACTTGTTAGCCAGACTCAAATTCAAAAGCCGCATTAAAATGATGTTATAAATAAATTTGTTTGTTTTGTTTCACATTATTATTTTTATTATTTTAAATTTTTAATACAAATGCATGTTTCCTAATAAAAAGATTGTTATAAGATCATTTTTCTATTAACTAATTTTTCAAAAATGTGCCCGCAAAGACTTTTTCATTTAAATAGTTGCCCACTTGATAAAAAGGTTGGGCACCACTGTCATATGCTATATGTTATAGGATATAGGATATATGTTATAGGATATAGGATATAAATAAAC